>JAPXFY010000023.1:66007971-66035471 GCA_030674185.1 Monoplex corrugatus
GTTTAACTTGTGCTCCAAAATGATTCTGACATCAATCAGTTGATTCTTTGGATGATTTTAGCGAGGACAGTTATGTTCATGGCGATGATGTGGCCAGAACAAGTGCACCGCGTGCTTGACCGACTTCGACAATGATACGTCAGTCATTCATGACTCGACTGTTGATCCTGCTTTCACGGCGGAGACAGAGGTGAGTGGTGGTGAGACTGAAAGCGGTAGTGATGGGGAGGGTGGGGGGGAGTGCCAGTACTAAGCAGGAAAAGGCCTAGAGTTTCGAGAAGCAGGGTGCAGGAAGAAGAGGGACAGCAGGAAGGGGGGTGGGGCAGGGGAGGGGGCGGTCCGGGGTGCGAGAAGAGGACGGACAGTGACCGGAACTGCACGTTTCGACAGTCAGTTCATCGATGGGACAAACACAAAACCTGTGTCGTTTGAGTTTACAGGGGATGCGGGCATCAAAGTATCAACTGAGGGTTTGGAGCTGTAGATTATTTCAAGTTGTTTCTCACACAAGATCTCCTTCAGAGGCTTGTGACTGAACGAATAGGTACGCACAGCAGATGATCATGGCTGCCAGCCAGAAGGGGGGGGGGGGGGGGGGGGGGATTATCTAAACATAGCTCACTGAGACAGTGGACAGACTGTTATCAACTCTGTGTGTTGTGTGTGTGTTGTGTGTGTGTGTGTGTGTGTTGTGTGTGTGTGTGTGTGCGTGGTGTGTGTGTGTGTGTGTGTGTGTGTGCGTGGTGTGTGTGTGTTTGTGTCTGTCTGTGTGTGTGTGTGATTGTGATAGTGGTGGTGATGTGGGGGTGGGTGTGGTGGTGTGGTGGTGTTATGTGGTGTTGTGTTTTGTTGTGTGTGTGTGTGTGTGTGTGTGTGTGGTGTGTGGTGTGGTGTGTGTGTGTGTGTGTGTGTGTGTGTGATTGATGTGTTTGTGTTACTTATTTTGCTTGTTCATTCTGCTTATGGTGCAGTTATATATTTTGTCACATGTTACTTATTGCTGTGTATGTTTGTGTGTATGATTTCAGATACCTCTTCAGGCAGAACACCAGCTGTTGTGGTACCATCAAAGCCAACAGACTGGTGAAGGACATGACTGACCTTGAGGTCACCAAAAAAGGGGACATGAAGGTGCTTCTCCTTGTTTCATGGAGTACCCACAAAACTCAAATACTGGCTTGAAGATTAGTTTATGGAGACACTGACAGTAGTAGAGTCGGACATCCATGATCTATAAATAGGGTTTTTGTGCCTTTTTTTTTTATTATTCATTTATTCAGTGATGGGAACTCTTCTCTTTGAATTGGTGTGCCTTCAAAATAACATGGATTTAGGATTGCTTTTTGTTTCACTTTGGAATGTATCATGCCACTTAGTGCAAAATTTCTGCAAATTTGGTGAGTACAAATAAAATATTTCACCAAAAATTCAAATGTTCATTTTTTGTCTTTCTGTGAGTGTCATTTTGAAGAGGAATCATTTTGCTACAAACTTTATTCAACATGTTATTGTCTATGTTGTCTCCTTTAGCTTCAGGTATTTTTTATGAATTATTACCCAAATTCGCAAAATGCGCCCTGGCAATGGCGATACACACTTTAATTACATCATCTGGCACTGTAAGGGTTAAAAAGGCCAGTTGGTTGAAAATTTAAGCCTGTCTTGATTCTTTTTTCCATATAATTGTGGTTCCTATTTAAAAATGGTCCAACTCAACAACATCTGGAAAGACAGAAGCATACCAAATGGCCTAAAAGTTAGACTACCAAAATGTTTGATCTGGCCACTCATGAGTTATGGCTGCAAAGCCTGGACTCTGAGAAAATCTGATTGCAGAAGAATTGAGGCAGCAGAGATGTGGTTTTATCGGAGACTACTGCATGTCAAACGGATTGATAGAAGAACTAATGAAAGTGTCCTGGAAAAACTTGATACCACCAGAAAACTACTAGCAGACATCAATAAGAGAAGACTAAAATACACTGGCTATGTGTCACACAGCAAAAAAACGGACCTCAAGGCAGCCATCCTTCAATGAAAAATAGTGGCAAAAAGGAAGAAAGGCAGACCTCCAATCTCATACATCGAGAACATAACCAACATCAATGGCCTAAATATTCAAGAAATTGTTCAAACAGAGCGGCCTGGAGGGAGATGGTGGTGCCAACATGTGCAGCGGCCAACACCGAACCCGGTGACGCCGACAGGTGAGACAGGTGCAGGGTTCCAACTTGCTTGAACGCTGGCAATCACTTTGATTTGAATTACACCGCACAAACTGTAAAAACACAAAACAAACAACAGTCAACAAGAGACACCACGAACCACCACCACCAACCTCAGCCAGATGCCTCGACCTTTCAGTGACCCCTCCACTGGCCTGGCGGTACTTCTCCTTGGTTTCCGCCAGCTGGTCCTGGGCCAGTCGGAAGTCGCTAAGCAGGTGCCCAGCTGGTTGTTGAGGTATTTCTCTCGTGAGGAAATCTTCTCCAGCGTGTGTGAGATCTCATCGTGCAGCTTGTCCAAGTGAACTTTGGTCTCGGTCAGCGAGTTTTCAATGCCGTCACGGTGTTGGTGCATTTGTTCCAGGTGAACGCGCCAGTCCTGTGGCAGGACACACAGGCACAGTTGAGATGGGTGAGTGTGTGTTGTTAGAGCAGTTGTTATGAGTAGTGTGTGTGTGGAAGGTGCCATAGTCAAGGAGTGTGCCTGCATGTGAATGAATCATGGTTAGTTAAGATACAGGCTGTCTTAGCCCTTTTCCCAAGTATAAATGAGGTGGGTGATTGAGCATTTTAAATGATTTCTGTCAACAAAGTCACACCAAAATGAAATCTCAATATAATAAATGTCCAACCACAATGACACTCATATAACAAATGCCAGTCAAATAACCAGATTATCAGATAAGTGTTCTTTGATATCATTGACCCTTTGACTCCCGCTCCCTATCCACCAACTGCAAAAACTTAACCCTTTGATTCCCTCACCCTATCCACCAGCTTCTTGCAAAACTGAACCCTTTGACTCCTTCACCCTATCCACCAGCTTCCTGTAGAAAGCTAGTGGATAGGGTGAGGGAGTAAAAGGTTTAAGTCTTTGCTTTGCTAGCATGGTTGATGATGCAGGATGCAGGGGGAGAGGGGTGGGAGTCAAAGGGTTAAGTAAGAGTGTGTATGTGCGCGCGCGTGTGTGTGTATGTGCGTACGTGTGGTGTGTGTGTGTGTGTGTGTGTGTGTGTGTGTGTGTGTGTGTGTGTGTGTGTGTGTGTGTGTGTGCACGTGTGTGTGTGTGTGTGTGCACGTGTGTGTGTGTGTGTGTGTGCGTGTGTGTGTGTGTGTGTGTGTGTGCGTGTGTGTGTGTCTGTGTCTGTGTCTGTATGTGTGCATGCACATTTAAGTGTACATGATATTTCATGCTTTGTGTGTTTGTGTTTGTGTGTGTGTATGAGTGTATGTGTGTGAGTGTGTGTGTGTGTGTGTGTGTGTGTGTGTGTGTGTGTGTGTGTGTGTGTGTGTGTGTGTGTGTGTGTGTGTGTGTGTGTGTGTGTGTGTGTTGTGTGTGTGTGTGTGTGTGTGTGCGCACAGACAGTGTGTGTACATACGTGCAAGCACGCACACATGTTTTTTAGAACAACAATCATGTATTTTGGAACAATAATCGTGTATAAATGTTTTTATGCTCAACTTTTTCAAATCACAAATGGCTGCAATTGAAATGGTATCCCTCAATGTGTGTAAATCATAATCACATGTAATTTTTCACTGACAGATAATAAAGTTGACTTGACTTGATTTGATTTGACTTATCATGGGGTATGTAACCATATACACAGTATATGTAGATTGTATTACAAGTATGTTATTAAGAAAGTATTGAAAATATGGTATTAAGAAAAACTATCATCACTAGGATTAAGAAGACAAATAATCATTATACAGAACAAAGAACAAAGCAGAAAGGACAGAGAGAGACGAGCATGTGGGCTCTAAATGCATCACACAATGACCGCTTCTTGCACATTCTCATCTAATCTTAACACTCTTGCTCTTTCCACCCACTTGTACCCTAAAGTGTTACAGGGAGATGAAGCTGTGGCCTTTTGCATTGCTGTCTGCCAGGAAAAAATCTTGCTTTTTTTTTCGGTATGTTATTTGATTTGTTCACTGCTCATTCATTTCATAAGATATTTTCTCAGTTTTTGGTATGTTTTTTTCCCTTATACCCTTGGCTATGGTTTGATGTCATAGTGATTTGATTCGGATAAAAAATAGTATGATTAGAGCTGATATAATGAGCCTTTTTCTCAAAAATAAATTCTTTCAGAACATACACACACACAGTAGCACATAAAACCACACAAAACAGAGCAAAATTTGGTTTTTGTATATAACAAACATCAAGTGAAAAAGTTTTCTTACTATTATTAGTCTCTGTGAATGTTTTTCTGTGCAACAGTCAATAAGTTCTTGGGTGTAGCACAGTGGAGGAAGAGACGGAATAGGCAGTTGTTCCACCATCTTAAATCACATTATCGGGTTTGTTACTTTCCGATGCTGATTGGACTAATATTCAATTCTCTGAACGGTCGAAGGGAAAAAACTGCACTTTGACATCTCCACAAGAGGTTAGCCAAGTTTCTAGTGTTATTTCCCATTTTTCCCCAAAAAAAGTTTGATGACCAAACTCCCCCATGGCAGACACAGTTATAGGTGTACGGACATGTCAAAACGGCCCTGTAGTAGACATGGCGAAAGCAGGGAAGAGGTTGATTAGAAGCCTGGAGTATAGTTATCTTATAGATGTGGAGTGTGCCTGCCATTCCCATCTGTCCAGCACCATCATGGTCATCCTCTGACTTTGAAGCCAGAGAGTCTTGTGGTGCAAGCTTTAAGGGCTGGCTGGTTGACTGGCATCCTTGTCAGGTGGCCAAACCACATGAGCCAGTGTTGCATAATATATAATAATAATAATAATATATTTTATTTATATAGCACAAAATCTTGATAAAATCAAATCTAAGCGCTGAGCGTATACATGCATACATACCTACATACATATGAGCGTATACATGCATACATACATGCTTACATACTTACATACATAAATCTAAGCTGAGCGTATACATGCATACATACATACATACATAAATCTAAGCGTATACATACATACACACATACATACATACGTACGCACATGCATACATAATAATTACAATATTTATATAGCGCAAATCTCGACAAAATCAAATCCAAGCGCCGAAAAGACACACACGACACACGCACAACGCACGCACGCACGCACGCACGCACGCAGCACGCACGCACCGCACGCACGCACGCACGCACACACACACACACACACACACACACACACACACACACACACACACACACCACACACACAATGCATGGCCACAAATGGGGAGAAAAGAATAAAAGCAATAAAAGCAAGAATAAAACAAATGGAAAACCACAGAGAGCACATCATATACAATTATATATTAAAACAAAGTGATTCCCCTCCGAGCGGAGACAGGCTGCAGAGGGGGGTTGAGTGAGGTTAGGATTTTATGCAGAGGAGAAAAGGTGAGTTTTGAGAGCGGACTTGAAGGAGGCAAAAGTAGGTTGCTGACGGACTGAGAGAGGAAGTTTGTTCCAGGAGAGTGGACCAGAAACAGAGAAGGCTCGTGGACCATAGGTATTGAGCTTAGTGCGTGGAAAGCGAAAAGTCAGAGGATCGGAGGCAGAGCGGAGGGTACGTGAGGGAAGATAGATCTCAAGTAGGCTTGACAGGTAATCGGGGGCTGCGTTATTGAGGCTTTTGTAGCACATGGTGTCTAGTTTGTACTGTATGCGCTTTGATACAGGGAGCCAGTGAAGTTGTGCCAGGAGAGGAGATATGTGGTCAGCTTTTTTCTTTTTGAGTGCATGATGTAATGGCCGGCACATGTTGTTCAACTGTCGCTCAGATCTCTTCGTTTCTAACCGTGTCTCTTTAAGTCTTGCCTGCAGCACTTCTAAAACATTTCGTCTCACAGGTTGCAATCTTTCTCTCAAGCGTTTCATTTAATGCCCAGGTTTGGCACTGGGAAGTGAGCATTGGTAAAAGGACTGTATTGATACGTTTGACTGACTTTTCCACAGGGATGCTCAAGTGTTTTAGTAGGGTGAAAAAAGCTAGTTCACAGGCATTTGCCTTTCAGACTCTAGTCTCGGGTTCTCTGTCCATTTTTCCATCTTCAGTAAATATTCCGCAGTAGTTTAATTCCATACTCTGATGAAGTTTTCACTCTTTGATTCTGTGTCCAGTTTGTCAAGTCTTTATCCAACTGACGTAATCTTAGTCTTGCTGGTGCTGATTTTCATGCCGTAGTTTTCACAGCTAATTATTGCTATTGTTATTGTTTAAAACCTAGCTGACTACGTCGTTTCAAAACATACACAATAAATCAACACAAAACAAAAGGAAAAGAAAATCAAGTACACAAATCAATGCATTCGCACACATAATTGAAGAAGATGCCTCTGGCGCTGGCCACTCCATCCAATTTAACACATAGGGGATTTAAAAAACATACCTGGATACAGATTAAAACATAGCTAGAGACACTAAAACATATATAAAAACAAGTCTAAACAGCCGTTGTTCAGCTTGTTTGTATGTTTTTGCAATTGTGCTTTGTCACTTGATCTGAATTTCAATATCACAATTTCTTTTCACAGCACAATCTCCATCTTTGTCTGTTTTCTCTCTAATGCTAAATGGGACATCATGTAACAAAAGATGATGCTTTCCTGCACAAAAAGGAAACAGACCTCTTTCTGCTGTTGGTTACCTTATTATCGGTACGGATGGTGACCTTGAGCTGGGGGGTCACTCGTTCCACTTCAAGTCTCCAGTCAGCAGCATCTGTTGTTGACTCCATGATTTCATCAGGTTTGGAACTGTTTGCCTGTAACAACACCATAAAAATAAACCATTCATTGTCAGGTTAATATGACAGTTAACTCACATATCAAAAATATACAAAACTCTACCTGGAAGGAATTAAAACAAACACAGTATGTTCAAATGCAAGAAATCAATCAAAACTTACAAAGTGATCACAAAAAAAAAAAATCTCTCACACACACACATACACACACACACACACACACACACACACACACACACACACAACACACACACACACACACACACACACACACACACACACACACACACACCGTGCAAACACACACACACAAACACACACATACCACACACATGCACACACACACTTGCATAAATATTCATATACGTATATGTAACATGCAAAGACATATGGAAAGTATGCACAGGGGTAAATCAAAACACACACAGAGATGGTATCACACAGCACACACACACACACACACACACACACACACACACACACACACACACACACACACACACACACACACATACACACACACGTGCACATACATGTACAGCATACAACCACACATGACAACAAAACAATGAATATAACAAATGCATACCTCCCCCTCCCTGCGCACTACACACACACACACACACTCACATGAATAAACACATAATGACCCACTGAACACACCCACAGATGGGCACATACACACCCTTACATTTTCTTTCAATACCTTTATGATCTAGTACAACATAAAGCGCAACAAACATGCTTTGACAAGGACTGTGTCTGCTCCATACAAATGGAATTACTATTATCATTATCATTATTATCATTCACTGCTTACCTTGTTCAGGTTCAGCTTCTTCATGCCTTCCAGATCCATCATAGGTTCATCCTCTTCTTCCACATCATCATCGCCTCCCTGACAACACCATTAACATCTTCATCACTCCAGCCACGACATCTTGTCACATCATCATCAGCATTTAAAATCAACACCATTAACATCTTTCTCACTCCTGCCACAACATCTTGTCACATCATCGATTTAAAATTCTAAGAATGCATTTCCAAAAATACAATACCAACACCAAAACATGAACAATTATCATCATTCAAATGAGATGATAAACAGAGGTTTTATAAGATCATGCACAGCATCGCTGAGTTCACGTGAAAGACACCACCGTTGTCCCCAGCAAAAATAACATTTCTAAAAAGTTAACCCTTTGACAGGACTTTTTCCCTTCTTTTTTTTTTCTTTCTTTTCTTTCTCTTTCTTGTTTCTTATTTTTTTGGGTTTTTTGTTTTGTGTTCTTTTGATTTTTGCTTGGGCTGATAGGTTCCTTTGACAGAGCCAAAGACTCAAGATCAGATATCTTGAATTCAGTCCCACCCAGCAACATTAGGAAACTGGCCTGTTTGCAACCCGTCTTACATCGTTCTGTCATTTTGGTGGTGTCAGCTTAATATTTCGTAAGCTCCTCCCCACCCCATCCCCACATCTGTCAGCACAAAGGGATTTGCCCAGGCTCAGAGGGTCTGCCTGATATATTGCTGGAAGATCTGGGGGGAGGGGACATATGGAATTGTATGCGTGACATGAAACCTTCCTGTTACTGTTATTTTTGTTCAAAGCCCAGCTGAATGCACAGCCATATCAGGGCTATAACCATTTCAAAACACATAATACTTCAACAGGAAAAAAGTAAAACTGAACAAACTCCAAACTCCAAGACAGACAGAAATCAACTAAATAACATTATAAAGAAAATAGGAAGGGGTGATAGGGAGACCACAATACACTATGGATGCACTGTACAACAAACATTGAACAAACTGACAAATACTGCACATGACAAAACACAACTACTTGAAGCAGAATTTCTCAGCCGAGTAGTTTAACACAGTGACCAAATCACACTAGTAAAAAGCCAAGACAACAAGGTAACTTAACACATTTGTTCTACATGCAATAGGGGCTATAGTAGTGACAAGAGAAGACAGTTTGGCAGAACTAGCATGAAAGAAGCTATGTATGTATGTGTGTTTTCTTATGCTCAAGTATGGGAAGGGGAGGGGAGGCAGAGAGAGGGAGGAGATTGTTAAGCATAGGCATCTGCACATGTGTTTGTGTATGGAGGTAGAGAGAGGGAGGAGATTGTTAAGCATAGGCATCTGCACATGTGTGTAAGAGTGTGAGTGTGTATGTGTATGTATGCATGCGTGTGGAGGGAACAGTTGGGGTGAGTGTGTGTGTGGTTAGGAAGACAGACAGCCAAGATGATGATAATGCTTTAAAATAGTTTAATGATCACATTCTTTTTATGATTTAAGCTGTACTATGATTTTTATGTGCTGTGCCGTGTGTTTGGGTGAACATGTAATTTCCTTTAAAGGATTAACAAAGTATTCTTGTATTGTATTGTATTATTATTGTATTATGTATTGTATGTATTGTATTGTATTGTATTGTATTGTATTGTATTGTATTGTATTGTATTGTATTGTATTGTAATGTATTGTATTGTATTGTATTTTACTGACTGTACTGTGTACTGTACTGCTACTGTCTGTACTGTACTGCAATATGATTCATGCCTGTTTTTCTATAACCTGAAATACTATCATTATGTATGGGTAAGTGTGGATGCATATCGCATACCCACTTTCTAGAAATACTTAGCCAGAATCGTACTCTTTAATCTCTTTGTTTCTGCTTTTCTTTGTCTTTCTATGACCTTTTCCTTTTCGGTTGGTGGGTGAGTTGTTATTGTTTGAGATTTTGTTTTGGGTGTTTTCACTGTTGTTGTTTGTTTGTTTGTTTTTGTGGGGAGTGTCTATTTTTTTTTTTTTTTTTGTTTGGTTTTTTTTTGGACCATTCACATTTATATTTTCCAAGAAAATTGTTTGTCTTTCTCTGGCTTTTATTACCCGCCAAAGATGAAGTACGCAGCCCGTACAGCAATGTATGTTGCCTGCACAGTAATGGCCAAACCTATATGACACCGCGCCTACACACAGCTGATATAACACTGCTCAAATCTAATGAGAAAAAAAGGGTAAAGATTCCAATGGACAAAAAACGTACATGTACTTTGGGGTCCCGCTCCCCCCCCCCCCCCCCCCAACCCTAGGGTCATACAGGATTGAGGTGATACCTCAATCGGTGGGGTCAGCAATATGAAAGGGGAAGCCTGGCTCCTCTCCCATGCTGCTTTACCTTTTCCTAAATTTGAAGAAAGTCAGGTATCCATTCTCAGCTGGGTTGACTGAAGGCTGTACACACTTATGAAATTCCCCAAGCATAATTCACACCCGTGCAAATTCATGCAGGCAGATTGGAAGGGGAGTGCTCTGCCTCTGTGCAAACCAGGCCTCATTTGTGAAGGGAGAAAACATGAAACAGCACACAACAAAAACACAAACAGACACACACACTATGCGACAGGTCAATCAATTCAATAAGTCTGTCACACAACAAACAAACAAACAACATGAAACAGCAGATCAGAGAAGACAGTCCAGAAAGTGAAGGTAGGACTTACCCCAGCATCATGGTCAGTCAACAAACAAACAACATGAAACAGCAGATCATGAAACAGCAGATCAAGAAACATCCAGAAAGTGAAGGTAGGACTTACCCCCAGCATCATGGTCACTCAACAAACAAACAACAACTTGAAATAGCAGATCAGAGAAGACAGTCCAGAAAGTGAAGGTAGGACTTACCCCCAGCATCATGGTCACTCAACAAGCAAACAAACAACTTAACAGATCAGATCAGAGAAGAAAGTCCAAAACATGAATGTGGAACTTACCCCCAGCATCATGGTTTTCTCAATCTCATTCAGCTGTAGTTCTGAGTCATCCTCCACAAAGTTCTCCTCTTCTGTCTCTTCCTCTGGATACTCAGGTCTGCACAGGCGGAGGGAGAAAAATGTCATAAGTACAGCTGTAAGAGCTATTACGTGCGTGCGTGCATGTGTGTGTCTGTTTTCCAGTAAACAATCCTTATGAAGGGTTGTATGGCGGGGGAGGGAGGGTGTCATCAAGGGAAACAAATGTGGTGTGCTTAAAGTATGCCTTTTTTTTTGGAAATATGCTGCAGTTGTTTCCATTAGACTAGTGCCCACTTTCCAGTCTCTTTATGTCTGTCATCTGATAACATGCAAGAGAACTTGATTTTATTCGTTTTTCTATCTGGCAAAGACGGGTCTTTTCTTTTAAAAACTGTGTCAAATGTCAACAAGTTTTAGATACTGACACTACTGCATGACCTCCAAGGCTTCTCAGATTTTTCTCAGGTGTCACACTGTCAGTCACTGTGGCCAATTAATGCATTTTCCCAATAAAAAAAACATGCAAAAACTTGAATACCCTTCATTGCACTACATTTGTACATCAACGTCAGTACACCTGTACAAAGTCATTGACAATAAACCTAGAAAGTGTTGCAAATGAAGATGTGCGTGCATGTGTAATGCACGCATGTGTGCATGCATATATTATAGTTGTGCCATGCCTGTGTCTGCAAACTTATCGTGAAAACAGGTGTGCTCTCCTGGAGTAGAAGATATCCTACACAGAGATTTCTTTCTTGCATGAGAAAATTGCACTTAACAAGCAAACTATCATGCCTCATAAGCTGACTGGCAATGATCAGCTAAGTCTTTCCCTATACAAAAATAACACCTCTCTAAAGGAAGTGAAAGCCACAGTAGGGTGTAGCAGAACGGTCTCTACTGGAGTCACACAGCATCCTATTCCAGTAAATGTTGGTTACCTCCCTTCATTCAAAACAACTGAACAGGTCTGAGATCCCTGTGGTACCCTTCTGCCTTTTCTGTTGACATTTTCTGCTTTCCTCCGGTATAGATGGACTCGTACATCACTCTAGATGCCTCAGTTAAAGCTTGTATTATTATTTTTAACTTGAAGAGTCCAGCCACATCTGAAATAGCTCTGGAATCTTGCAATTTGTTTCACTTCTTTTTACTGTGATGTTTCTCTTGGATCAACTCAAAACTGTACATTTGTCACTCTGTCTCACAAATCCTCACCTTCTCCACCTGAAGCCAGAGGCAATCAAGGCTTCATCAGCCAGTCGATCCAATATGTAGATGCAGTGTTCTCCACACCCTTGTTTCAGCTTGGATGGAGGAAAGTCAATAGTGTGGCCCTGAAATACAAGTGCCTTGTGGTTAGCTCTGAAAATGTTACTATCATTTTATTCCTGAAAAAAAAAACAATGTTTATGGTCAGATCTGAAAACACAACTGAAATTTTTAACTCTGAAAAAAAATGCCCCTTCCAGTAGGCTGAAAAAAATTCCCTTCACCATCTGATCTGAAAAACCTGTCCCTTACAAATGGCTCTAAAAACTTATATCAGTCGTCCCAAAAACATGTCCTTCATAATCACAATAAAAGGCATGCCCGTAGCTTTTAAGATTTCACAGAAGTCCCTGCGGAATTTCACTTTTCTATCATTCTATCTTAAAATATAGCATAAAATACTTTTCTCTTAAAACAAAGCAAAAATATATACATATATCTTAGGAACTAGAACAAGACAGCTAATTGCAAGGCTTTGGTTACAAAATGTATAACAAATTCTAAAAAATGATTATTAACTGCCCAGCATGAGAGATGGGCAACAGCATTTAAAATTCATATACCCTCAATGAAAATGTTTTATGAAATGAACACAACAACAACAATCTTACTCTCAACAGATGTCATCACTAATTTTCTGCTAACAAACAAGGTTTCCGTCCTAAGATGTGACAAAAAAATTTGTGGCTGTACTGACCTGTCAACCTTTTGAAAGCGAAAGAGAGAGACAGAGAGAGACGAGAGAGAGAGAGGGGGAGTGTGTGTGTTGTGTGTGTGTGTGTGTGTGTGTGTGTGTGTGTGTGTGTGTGTGTGTGTGTGTGTGTGTGTGTGTGTGTGTTGGTGTGGATGTGTGTGTGTGTGTGTGTGTATATAAAATCAGTACAAGAGGTGACCAACAACAAATGAATACTGATATTACAAAATATATAACATATACAATGTATGTGTGTGTGTATATAAAATCAGTACAAGAGGTGACCAACAACAAATGAATACTGATATTACAAAATATATAACATAATAACAACAAATCAATCAGGTCAACAAAACTTCAGTTTGATGTATTTACAAAATACACACACACACACACACACACACAATGAACAAACTGCAGAAGAACAAGGACTTACAAATTTTCTGATTTCATCCAGAATGCTGGAAATTGTGGCGTTTGGATCATCATACTGAAAGTAAATCAAAACAGACAATTACGTACAATCCCAATTTGAGAATGAAAACATCTGCAGCAAATACAGTTAAACCATACTAGACCACAGAAAGCAGACAGTAAGTTCAGCCTTCATGGTTTACATAATAAATAAATCTTTCCACACCTGAAGTTAGTCTGACCATTTACACCCAAATGTGTTTTTTTCAGCGAACATTTACAGACTAAACATGACATAACGTAACAAATAAAATATCACCACAAAAATTAAATGAACACAATATAAACAAAAAGTAAACTAAGCAGAACATGGGCTCCATAGCTGTCATCTTAACATCCAAGCCTTGTTAGTACTGCATATGCCTGGCTATCCCACTGCATCTTTCCAGCTTTCCCACATAGAGTGATTTTCTTCCTGCACTCATGCTGACTCAATTAGTTACAAAACCTCGCTCAAACCATGTGAAAATGACACTTAAAGTAAAACAAGAAACCTAAAAAGCAGCTCCTATAGTTCACTTTCCTTTTACGTTCATTTCACAAGTTGTTACCTTTGCAACAGTATAAACAAACAGAATTTTTTTTTAAAATGCCTGTTTTCAGAGACAGGCATGGGCGCCAGTTGTAAAAACATTCTGCCCACCTCTGACACAGGCACAGGGCTGAATTAGAAGCTGCTTTCATGCGTGTGAAATAAGACCCATAAGACCCATCCACAAAAGTAGAAGTCAGTGTACTTGGCCTTGACTCACCTCCTGTGGCTGTTCAAAGTTCTTGCCAGCTGTGCGCAAGAGCCAGGCAGCAAGGGAGGTAAACATGTAGAACTGTTCTCCAGGATTGGTGGCAATGGCAAAGTAATGTCTGAACACAGTGATGACATAATCATAATCAGCACACTGCTGTCATATTACATACTGATTCATAATCAACTCACAGTAAACATGTAATGTTACTCAACATGCACTGATCCAGTAAATTAACACAATCAACAGATATGTCTGGATACATAAGATACAATTACTACACAGACACAGAAATCAGCTGTACATAAATAAAATGCCACATAGTTAATTCTTTCAAGACGGCCAGTGCGCACCCCGGCAAGTTCCCAGCCACCGGGCCGCCGGGCCGTCGGCATTCGTTTTCTTCCCTGCTGACGCACCATTTTTACTACTTTTCTATTTTATTTTACAGCTACTAAAGTATGATTGATGGCACAGTATTTGATATTACCAGAAAGCTCAAAATGTGATCTTTGCTAGCATACTATTTTCAAATAAGAACTTCCAACACTTATACGCATCGCTACGACAAGAACAACGTAGGTCACAGAGTATAACCCAGACGCAAGCTCACGTCCCAGTAGTAACTGTATATGCTGTACTGAAGTCTAAAGGAACCTTTGAAACCTCTCTCTCTGTCTCTCTCTCTCTCTCTGTCTCTGTCTGTCTCTCTTTCCTTCTCTCTCTCTCTCTTTTTCTCTCTCTCTCAAACACACACACACACACACAGAGCGAGCAAGAAAGAGAGAGTGAGTGTGAGAGATTAAGAGAGAGAGATAGAGAGAGAGAGAGAGAGAAAGAGAGAAAGAGAGAGAGAGAGAGAGCAGTCAACTTAGATGGTAAAGTTTATAATAACTCCTGAATTCCCACGCCCGGTACCCAGCAAACAGTTTATGAAGGAAGATAGTGCAGACCTAACACATGGCATTGGAATTTCCTGGTCAGGGGGTCACTATATTCCATTATCAGTCAAAGCATCAACTGTAAAGCTACACCAACTAAACAGACTCTGTCCCTTTGCTAAAACCTTCTGCTAAACAGTACTGGCAGTTGTTTTGGATATTCTTTACAGTGAAAGCTGCCAGAATTTTTCAAAACTTGACGGGCACTGTACGGTCGGTGCGTCTGTGGGGAACAGACGCCTTACCGGCACTGGGGGTACGGTGCGTCGGGAGGGAACTTTTTTGGCACCGTCTCCCGGCAACCGGTGCGTCGCGAAAAGGTTAAGCAGAATGTCAAATGAGAGCCTATCCTATGTTTTGCACTATCTGGTAGTTAGATTCCAGCAGTCAGATAGGACTTTCAAGACAACACCAGCTCATGGGTTTATGTGCAGGCTTAAGGATGTGCCATGATCACCATACACACGGCATCTGTGACGTTAGTGCATATGGAATTCGTTCTGAGCACGGAGATGTCATCTTAAGAAACTGAAATTGAAACTGCTCTGAGAAACTTTCTTAGAATTTCTGGAGGAAAACTTTAGGTGAATGGACCTGTAGACTAAAAGAAAATAGACAAAAAGATTTAACAAGACCAAAACATACTAGAACAGTGAAGAAAACAATATGTTTTTTAAAAGACAAAACAAGTGAGCAACTGTATTTTTTTATCTCTGGAAACCCAGCCATGGTGATGACAAAAGCAGACTTCAAATGTAAAGAATAAGATTTCTTTTTTATTATTATTTCCCACTCCCATCTACAATACCACACACACACACACACACCACACACACACACACACACACACACACACACACACACACACACACACACACACACATACACACATGCACAAGAGAGCAAATGAATAAACAAACTGGCAATCCAATACTAATAATGAAACACACAAGACTTCATATTCAGAATTTAGAGAAACTGACAAACACATAAAGAATTTACTTTACACTGATGTATAGTATGATCACATCAAAGAAGATTTTATTTCATATAATTATGTCCCTTTATTTTTGTTTTACATAACATCCAACAGTTATTCTGTGACAGAGTTAAATGCTGAAAGACAACGGGTGTGATGGTTTGAGATTAAAGGTATTTTACCCACATTATAATGCATGCAAGCAGAGTTTCTAGCAATAACTTGAATAAGTAGTGGACAAATATAACCATAACTTTACTGCACAAGAAAATACCAATTATATGAATGTTTACATATATATATATATACACACACATAACCAACATCAGTGGCCTAAATATTGAAGAAATTGTCCACAAAAGTCAAGAGGGAGATGGTGGTGTGCAGTGGCCAACACCAAACCTGGTGACGCCGACAGGAGAGGACATGAGAGAGCATATGAGAGAGACAAAACAGTTTCAGCACAGAAAAGAAAACAAACCTTCTTCATGAGCACTTTACTGATTGTTTATTTTATATATAAATAATATATAAACATTACATAACTATAACTATACATAATTTTATATATAGCCTACTTTGTAATACTGTTTGTAGCTATTTCCTGATCACTGCTGATAACAGTAATACAATTTTTGCGCATACTCACTTGGAAATGGGTTTTATGTTCATCTTGCGCAGGAAATTTCGGTCATAGTCTAGCAATCGCAGTTTGTCTGTCATCTCCTCCATGATAACAAAGGGCATGTAAACCAGACCTGGACCTCCATCCTCCCCATCTTCTCCACCTCCACGTCGTCGATCCTCAGACATTGTGCTGATAACAGGAAAAAGATCAAGATAATCAAAGGCAAAGCAAGTGAATTAACATAACACACTGCACACACTCAACAAACAGAAAATATCAATCTATTCTTTAGATTTTATGTTAACTTTGACAGACACCAGCCCTGAAAGTAAATTTAAAAAGAAAAGTAATAATAGCCTATACCTGTATAAAAGAAAAAAAAGAAAAAAAAAGTCAACTTGCCAGTGGTGAATCACAGTAGTGATCTGAATGTTTTGCAATTGTCAGACAGTAACAAAGTTTAACACTGTATCACAAGTTTTCCAAAATGGTCATTCTGTATACCCATATATTATCTATAGAGGAAATCAGTTTCTTTCATTTCTAATTTTTCTAGCGTTCCAATATTTTAAGATGTATGTTTGCATGTTGTTTTGCTTGCATTCAGTTCTAACTTGAAGGTTTATTTCTTTCTTTTTTCCTTCTTTTTTTTTTCTGAGCATTCCAATTTTTTTTCCAGATGTATGTTTGCACACAATTTTGTCCACACTGTTCAGTCAGTCTGTTGTTGTATTGTCCATGTACTCCGTTTCGGCATGCATGCATACCTCATTACCTGAAGTTGTCATGTTTTTATCAGCCAGTCACTACCATAACTTACAGGATCTTTAACAAACACATTTGATATTTTGCACACAAATACACACAAAGGAGATTCAGGCACAAAAATTGGTATTTACAGCTGAACTCTTTACAATGTTCATGGTTCTGTATTACATGCAAAGTTTTCTTAAGATAATATCACACATTTCTTTTTTGCACTGATTAAAAATCAGTATTTCAAGCTCTTGAAATGACTAAAAGTAATTAAGTACAAGATCAGAAATGATACCAAAATTTGCCATGCAATTTATATTCTATCCTCACAGAACACTGATATAACTTTCTATTGGATACAATCTTATTTTTCATTGTATTATAATGGTATGATTGAAAAGGCTGCCAAATGTGGGATAAGCACTCATCAGAATCAAACAATATACACCTCCCTATCCTGGTATATGAACATTATACCTAACTGGACACCTATGTTCAGAAGCAGTTCCGAGATAAGGGCAAATTTGTTGACACCTATTTTGGAAACAACCCCAAAATAATCAGAAAAAAATCTATAAATAACAACATGAATTATGATTTTAAAAAAAATAAACAGTTTAAATGAACACAACAACACCATCCCTTTTGGTTGAAACTTAAACTTGTGTGTCTTTGTAGACAGAAGATAAGAACTGGTCACCTCTTTCTTGCATTAAGACAAAACAGCCTTATATTTCCTAAGAACACAATCTTTGACATACCTGAATCACCATCATTAACATAAGAATTCTTTCATTTGCCATCCTGTCAAAAAGTCCAATAGCTCATTACATAGCCCAACTCGTAAGTTAAATGTTTACTGTTGTTAAAACCAGTTTATTGTTTAACTTGCTAGTTCTGGTTAGTTACTTTATTTGTTTTCCGTCCTCTCTTATGGGCTTGATAGTTCTACTGATAGAGCTGTGGATTCAAAACCTGACATTTCCAGTTCAATCCCGGCCCAAAACATTTAAAATCGGACTCTTTGCTGCCCATCTTTTATGTTTCCATCATTCTGGTGGTTTGTGGTTCTTCGGTCCCTCTCCCCTTCTCCTCCATATTTCAAGACCTTGCCAGCACTAGGGTTTTGCTCAGGCTCAAGGTGACAGCCAGATAATTGCTGGCAGATTTGAGTGGAGCACATAAAACAATATGGCTCTAGAACAAACCCCAAAACTCTCCTCTGCTATTTGCAATTCTATTTCTTCTTTCTCAAGACTGAAGATAAAATCGACTATAAGTATAACTGGTAGGCTATCCCCAGTCGCCTATCTTTGATCACCACCACCCAGCCCCCATGCCCAAACCTGCCCCACCTTTTTTTTCTTCTTCTTTCCCCTAAAATATCACTCAACGAACTTATATCAAATCAGTGACTACCATCACACACACACACACACACACATACACACACACACCAAATTCTGAGTTCCCAGTTCACACTTCACGTTCGTGCGTTCGCTATGCATAATCTTTAGTTTTGTTTCTGTGGCTGTGATCGTTTTAGTATCGTTTACGCTACCAACGCCAGCAACTACCTCAGAACCTCAGCAAGTAATGGCTACGGGGCATAAATTCTTTTAAATAAACCCAACAAATAAGCATGAGAAAATCGATAGTTTTTCTTTTCTTTTTATCGGATTCAGAGATAAATCACAATGGATACTTTACCAAGTTGATATGTTACCTCGCAACTGGACGCCAAACTACCGTGCAAAGAGAATGTGCGCACTACGCATGTGCGGATTGACATGCCGATTGACAACTTCCTTTTTCCGAAATGAGGGGTAGTTTCTTGAATATTTTTATACATGGCATCTGCTTTTTCTCTGAACAGTGAAAGCACGATAACTATCGGCTTTGTTAAATGAAATAATATACTGTGTTTAGTTGTACAGCAAGTATAAAAAGGTGAAGATAAATTTAGTTTAGTTTCCGACGCTATACACATTTGCTAAGGATCCCTTTCATGGCTTTGGGCACCCGAGTACGGTTGCACTGTAGTATTACCCAGGTGCAAAGTAGTAACGCAAAATCGGCTAAACCACTATAACATCAGCAATAACCCCAGCAACGATAACAACAGCAGCAGTAACAATAACGAGAATAATGATAACGAAAAAACAACAACAACCAGAAATGCATGAAAATAGAATAAGAATTTGGTGTTTAATTGACAAAACAAGAAAAGCTTACTTTTTTTTTCAGAATCCTTTGTCAAAATGTACACAAAGAAATTTTATACCTTCTTTGAGTGTACACAAAAGACAAACTATAGGCCTATTTGGCCAAAAAATTCACGCCTATTTGTTTTATCAATTAAATATGCGTTCTCGTTGTACTCTCATGTTTTTCTGAACTCTGTGTATTTGAAAGCTGACAGTCATTTTGATTAAGAACAACAATAACAACAAAGAAAAAAGAAACCTGCAGCTGTGAAATAATTTTGTAAAGTTACACTGATATGGTCTGGAATCAAGTTTTCTAAGCTGTATACAAATGTCTTATTGTTGCAACTATGATGATGCTGATGATGATATAATGTTGCTGCAATGATGATGGTGATGATCATGAAATTATTTCACAGCTACATGGGGGTTGGTTGGTTGGTTGGTTGGTTTGGTTGGTTGGTTGGCTGGTTGGCTGGTTGGTTGGTTGGCTGGTTGGCTGGTTGGTTGGTTGGTTGGTTGGTTGGTTGGTTGGTTGGTTGTTGGTTGGTTGTTGGTTTGTTTGTTTGTTTGTTTGTTTGTTTGTTGTTTTGTTTTGTTTTTTGTTTTGTTTCATTTTCGTCTTTTTTTTAATCTAAAATCATTATGATGTCGAGGAAGAGAAGTTTAAAACGTGTAACTCTTTAATATTTAAGATCCTTCAACTCGTACTGAACAATGAAAAAAAAATCGTTTTCATGAAAATAATATTAAATTGGAGCAGTCTAGAAGAAGAAATCTTAATCAGTCACAGCACCGCTAACTGATTGCTTTGGCGCACTGGTCATGACCCTGCCTTGCTGATTGATGTGGCACCACATTACCCTAATGGTTTTTATAGGTTGGGTGGTAGTACAACGTCGTTATAAGTCCGTCCAGTGGCTCTCTTGACGATCTGTGAAAGTGCTCAGCTGGGCACTAAGACAGCACTGTCTGGCAAGCTGTTGAAGATGCTGATGACATGGTCGGAAGAAGAACCTGAAGATATCGAGTTTGAACCTGGTTTTGTGCGCGAGTGTGTGTGTGTGTGTGTGTGTGTGTGTGTGTGTGTGTGTGTGTGTGTGTGTGTGTGTGTGTTGTGTGTGTGTGTGTGTGTGTGTGTGTGTGTGTGTGTGTGTTTGTTTCGTTTTTTGTTTTTGTTTTTTCAAGTTAAGCGAGTTCCTTCTGATTCCACTGATACAATGGTATCATGGGCTACATTAATTTAAGGTGGTATTAATGGTAAACTACACAAACGCATTAAGAGTATATCATAATAATTTGTTGTAAAATCTGCGTAAGATGTGACGCAATGTAAATTGTTGATTAAACACTAATTGCACAAGGAATACAGAAGGCAGATATATGCAGCTTTTGTTGTTTTCCCGTGATTATACACGAATTAGCATTAGATGTAATTATAAACCATGGTACCATATTCCTCTCTGTGATATAGTATATGGAAATTGTTCATTCTTTTAACTGGCTTTCGATTGGGTAAGGCATGAAGAACTGATCAACCAACTAGACTCAATATTGATAGAAAAGATCTACGAATAATCAGAAATATGTATTGGGAACAAACAGCTGCAATGAGAATAGAAAACGAAATCAGTTATCTCCAAAATATCAAAAGAGGAGTCAGACAAGGTTGTGTCTTGTCACCAAATTTGTTTTCACTTTACAGAGAAAACATCATGAGAAACCTAGAAGAAGACCGTGGATTAGAGGTTGGAGGAAAAATGATAAACAACATTCGATACGCAGATGACACCGTGCTGGTTGCGGAGAATGGGAGGGACCTAAAAAGCCTTGTGAATATACTAGAAATAGAGGGCAGAGGTAAGGGGTTGGAGCTGGACAGCAGGAAGACGGAGGTCATGGTGATCAGCAAAAAAAAAACCAACAAAAAACCATGAGATCCCCTCATGCAAAATGACAGCAGACGGCACATCCTTGAGATAGGTTGATAAGTTTAGATATCTGGGAGCGATCATTTCACCAGACAGCGGATGCACATCGGAAATAGCCAGCGGAGTCGGCCAGGCCAGGGCGGCATTCAAGAAGATGAAAAGTATTATTGCCAACAAATGCTTATCGGTTGACATCAGGAAGAGAGTTCTTGAGTGTTATATAGAACTGATACTGTTGTACAGTTGTGAGGTGTGGATAGTCAACATGCAAAGTCAGAACAAAATTGAGGCAATTGAAATGTGGTTTCTAAGAAGAATGTTGAGAGTTCCATGGACAGCAAAGAAAACAAACGAGACAGTCTTGATGGAGGCAGACACAAGGAGATAATTAATCAAGAAGATTAGGAAAAGACAAGCAACATTAAATTATAGGACATTTTATGAGGAAAGAGACTTAGATCACCTGGTCACAACAGGAAAGCTGGAGGGAAAGAGAACACCAGGGAGACCCAGGGACAAAATATTGGACGGACTTGCACGGTGACTGAAGACAGAAAGGGTGGGAGATATAGATCATATACTTGCAGCTACAAGGGATATATTCGTATGGAGGACCATGATCACCAACGCCATGCGGCAGGGCACGTGATGATGATGATGATGATGACGTTTGAGTTGTGTGGGTGCATGCAAAGATATAAGCATATTGCCAGTAAGGTTTAAAAATTAAAAAAATTAAAAGCACCATGTACAGTTCCGTATCGTTACATACGCAGTGCACGTGAGACAATCGTAGAAACCCACGCAGGACACTCACGTGAGCCATATGACAGTGAAGGGAAACAACTACGTCTTCTTGCCGATCTGGGGAATCCCCCACGACATACTTGACCTACTTTCGTATGTGTGATGTGTTGTGTCGGTTGAACAGTAAGGCGACACGATCGTTCGAAGGTACTGGCAGGACAGTTTGTTCCTTTGTTCAGGATACTTGATCAGGTGAATGTTTCGTTTTTATGAATTCAGAAGTATCAAGCAGACAAATGAAATAACGGTGGCCGGCCGTTTTCTAAGTTGGGTGTAAGGCCTAGGTCTTATGCCTTTTGCTTCCTGCTGTATATAGATAATATGGAGAGCCTCGTTTTCAATCTCGCGCACGGGGCTTGTTGTCAATGTTCGGCTCAAGGCTTCGCCTATTGTAGGCAAAATCGGAGGTGATTTGTTAGGTTAGATCAGTACTCTTTCATTAAAAACCCGTGTACTTTAATTGTTTTATGTCCGGCTTTCATTACATGGAATGTGTTAGTCATACTCGGCTGAGACAGACTCGAAACCGTCGTGAATTCAGCCGAACGTTAGGTAAATCGCAATGGTGCAGAACACGTAATTTTTGTTAGGCCTATACTTTTCCTTCTTAGGCCTACATTACGACACACACAAAAACCACATGCCCGTGAAATCATGCACCAGACGCGTGTCATTCAGGCGTCTTTCTGATAATGGCGGCTGTCAATTTGGCTACGTTAGTATGAATCATTATCATAGGACCACCTTATTAAGTTATTTCAGTCCTTGCTGCACAATGGAAAATACACCACACCTCGTAAAACAGAAATTACAGCAGCATTATTTTAGTCTGTGGTGATGAAACAGATCAAGATAGTCAGCATTACATGCGATTATTGACACCATATGTTTAACTTAGTGTTAAGCCTGTAGGCTCTATTTAAACCGAGCCGTATAAAGCTTAAATTGTGTGTCTCTGTGGTTCAGAATACTTAATAGAGGAACTGGTTTTGTCATATATATATATGGCCTAAACTTTCATTCATCTTATGTGTTCTGTTTTGGTAAGTTACCTTTTTATTCGATTAAGACCATAGCCGTATACTGTGTCTCTTCCCAGAAATTGTGTTGATTTCTGTCTGTCTTTCTGTCTGTCTCTGTTTTTCTGTCTGTCTGTCTTTCTCTCTCTCTCTCTCTGTGCCTATCTGTCTGTCTGTCTCTCTCTCATTCCTCTCTTTCTCTCTCTCTTCTCTCTCTCTCTCTCTCTCTCTCTCTCTCTGTGTTTGTAGAGGGAGTGGAGAAAAGATCTTCAAACTAGTCACAGAATGATAGACTGACTCAGGATTAAGCAAGACTGTCAAGGAATGATGAGATCTGTTGAGGGCTGAAATGAGAGGTACCAGACCAGCAAGCGCTTTCTAATAGACCATGGTACCATGCAGTGTGATGCAAATTTGTGTGCCTACATGGTCATCTACATCAGATAAGAACAGCACTTCCCATTGAGGTCCCGTCAGAGTAGAGTGCTCAGTATTAGGTCTTGCATCTCAACAGGATCCATTGGACTGACAAGAGACATGGCCGTTTACAACTTCTTTGACCACAAAACAAAATGGCAGCTGACAGAAATTGGTGGGGGAAAAAAAGACCACAATCATTGCCGGATGTAGCCTGGATGTGAGAATGGTGAACAAAAGAGGAAGAAGAAATGAGGCCTGTCAAAATTGTCTGTTTTTCATTTCAGTATCACATAGAATGGAGAGAAAGAGAAAGAGAGAGAGAGAGTTTGGTTTATTGTTATATAGAGTGCTTTAGCTCTTTTATATACATGTATATATAAATTATGTAGGAAAGGAGGGTGTGTGTGTGAGGGTTTTACATGATTTCAGTCAACAAAAAATGCTGCAAAAATCAAATCCTATATAATCTGGTAACCACAGAGAGAGAGAGAAAGAGAGAAACAGACAGAAACACAGACAGACAGACAGACAAACAGAGAGAGAGAGAGAGAGAGAGAGAGAGAGAAAATTTTTTAACTGATTATGATAGGTCTGTCAGTGAAGAGAAGAAACATTTGATCCAGCAGTTTATGAATAAATATACTATCAAATTTAAGTCAGAAGTGTGAATCATTGAGGAGTTGTGTATGCCCTCTAATTATTGTTCATTTGTGTTTGAATAATACTTTCTTTGAATACGAATAGTTGAGTCAGACAAGTCAGTCTCTTGGACCAAAAAATGCAACCCCCGCGCCCCCCCCCCCCCCCCCCACTTCCAAAATAAAAATCATGAACTAGTCTTACAAATAAATCAATTTATTCTTTGTGTGGTAGGTTTGCTAGTAGTACTCTTTCTTATTGATTAATCAATTTGCTCTTTGTATGGTAAGTTTGTTAGCAATACTATTTTAATATAAATTGATTTTCTTTTAATTTCACTTTAATATTTGCAACAAGCCTGTTTTCATGACTGTGTACCACTTCCTTTACAATTTAAAAAAAAAAACTTTATAAGAAGATTTATCAAGGTCGCTTGAACATTGGAAAGAACAAGATCTGGATTCTTGATCAGAGCATGGCATGAGTTTCCAACTTTCCATCCATTCTTTTCAGCTATTTTTACATCTTTGGATTTTGGGCTGTGCCAGTGTACAGATCTACCATCTGTACACTGTTGTTGAATAATCCTACCATATTAAATTAACATCATTTTAGTGTATACAGTATAGTGTATCATTTTAGTGTATCTATAAGGTCATGCACTCATTTGAGCGAGCAGAAACATCACATTAAAGAATATTGCGAACTGATCAATTTCATTTCTTCAAAGATGCATTTTTAGAAACCAGAAACGCAAAGAAAATAGAATCAAAATACTTTTGTTAGAACTATGCAAATTGCAACGAATGGTCTTTGGCATGGTCTGTTTGCACAATGCTAATGGATATATTGTTACTACTACTATAGTAGTTACTATTATTGTTAGTAGTAGTAGTAGTCGTAGTATTGTTGTTATTACTAATTCTTGTTGTTGTTGTTGTCATTATTACTATATTATTTATTATTGTTGTTGTTGTTATTATTATTATATTTTGTTGTTGTTGTTTAATTAAATAATTAATAAAACAAGACGGGCATACATTTTCTGCCATCTGTGGCAACATGCTGTCCCCATCAAGACAGCCTGACTTTCATACAGCAAACCCTTTGTGACAAAATAAATAAATGAATAAATGAATCAATAAGTAAATAAATGAATAAATAAAAATTTTAATAAATAAATACGAAATGCTTTCGAACCAAAAATATATTACCTGAATCAAAGTGACTACCAGTGTTCAATTAAATAGAAAGTGGAAAAGTATGGAAACAGAGTAGAGAACACATATTTGATCAACAGAACAAGACTGGTGGCCATCTGGCCTTTGTCAAGTTTACACAAAACATATAAGACATTTTGTTGTTTTCTCCAGCTTGAAGAAACATTTGTTTTTTGTTTGTCTGTGGGTCATTCTCTGCAGAATTTTGTCAGGAACAGTACCTTTGTTGCTGTGAATTCTTTTACCTGTGTAAAGTGCATGTTACTGACTGGATCTTGGTCTGTCATGGCGTCCAAAAGACTGAAGTCTGTACCTTTAATTGGATTCGCAGATGCCAAAATTGTGATGACTTTAATTTATGGTCACAACCTCAAGATTGTTTAAAAATGTACAGGTGTCTTGTTTCTCTTGTTGAAATACACGTTTTGTTTCTTGCCCTGTATAGATGACTGACGTACGTATAAAGTGATTATCAATCTCAGCTTGTGTGTTTTGCAAAGATAACTGGTTTGGACACACTTTAGTGGAAAAAGGGTACTCACGACAATCAGGGTTTGATTTGTTTGTTTGTTTTTTTGGTTTTTGTGTAGATTTTTATATGAGAAAAATGATTGCAAGTGAGAAACCGGTATGAAAAAGAAAAATACTGTACACCTGCTGCTGTCTTCAATGTGAGAAAAGACTAACTCTGTTTAAAAGGTTCCTTTTCTCACATTGAAGACAGAAGCAGGGAAGTTTCAGTCTTTTTCTCAAATTTTTTGTATCTGGTGTTTGTTTGTTTGTGGACTTACGCTTGACAAAGGCCAGTTGGCCGAAAGGTTTGCGCCTGTCTTGTTTTGTTGTAGTAAATACGCGTTCATATTCTTCTTTCATGTTTTTTCTGTTTCCTGTTTGCTTGAGCTGGGCTGTCACCTTGTTTTGAATTAGAACTTGCTTTATTGATTTATTTCATCTTAACACTAATAGCCTTTCTGTTTTTCTATACCTTGTATCAGTAGGAAAATGGGTTCAATCAAGCATGGACAGTGAAGATGACATCTGTGTGTTACCGCAAGCTGCCAAGTCCAACGAAGAAACTATAGAGGTGGCCGCACATCCCATCATCCCCTTCTCCCTTGTATCGCCCACTTCGTCCTCTGCTTTTGACTGGGGGGGCTCCCATCATGCTTTGCAGAAAGCCTACACTGAGTTGAAACGACGTTTGAACAAATCGAATTCTCAAAACCTGCTACTGCTCCAAAGAATTAAGACATTAGAATCGGTTGTCCCAACTGAAAGTGAGTGATATAGATGTGTGTGTGTGTGTATGTGTGTGTGTGTGTGTGTGTGTTTATGTTTGTGTGTGTGTGTGTGTGTGTGTGTGTGTGTGTGTGTGTGTGTGTGTGTGTGTGTGTGTGTGTGTGTGTGTGTGTGTGTGTGTGTGTGTGTGTGTGTGTATGTGTCTGTGTGTGTGCATGCATGTGTGTATGTACGTGTGTGTATGTGTGTGTGTGTGTCTTTCTCTCTATGTATACACTGTATCATGAAATATTACAATACACTGTCAAAGATGATTGGATATTTTGAGACAGATTAATTAACTACACTGATGGTGAAACAGGTGTTAGCTGTTATTGTGTGAGTATGAAAAAAAAAATAATGCGAGTATGAAAAAGTATAATACAAATGATTGCAGAGAAAAAAGGCAGGATGGTTTGTTTTTTTTTTTTTTTTTTTTTGTCTTCATTAAAATTTGTACATTTCATTGTTAGGTCCGTTTAGTTATAGTAGGAGTCATATATTCAACCTTGGTCGAGTCACAGTTGTTTCTTTTTTTTTTCTGTTCTCATTTGCCACGCTACTATAACGCCATTAATGGCCATGCAAGCTGGGGCAATTTTACACTGCTGTGATGATGAGAATGCAGGTGATAGTGATAGTGATTATACAACTTTCCATGTAGGGTTCAGACTGCATGGCAGAGCTGTGCTCTCTGCTTATTATCATAATGTATCCTGGCATCAATCTGGCCA
>JAPXFY010000023.1:66040471-66057971 GCA_030674185.1 Monoplex corrugatus
AAGCACATCATCCATCATCATCTACCTAAACCCGTTATATTGCGTGTAGCGTGTGTAAGGGTGTCACTAATCAGAACGGTCTGTTGTTTGTTTCGATATCAGGAAAAAGTCCAAGAAACCGACCACAAGTTGTCTGCCTTGAGGCAGCAGCTGCAAATCGCCATGAGCAAGATGGAAGAGTTGAATCAAGAGAATTTGACGCTGAAGCAGAAGTGTGAAGACGAGAGATTGGAAAAAGAGGCGGCTATGCGGACAGTGAAAGAGTTGAGAGAAAAGTGCGACTGTTTGGAGTTGGAGAAGGATAAACTCCTCAAGGGGGAGGCTGTGCTACATAGTTCCTTGAATAAAGTAAGTCCTCTGTTTGTTTTGCGTGTATGTGTGTGTTTGTGCGTATGTGTTTGTGTGCATCTATTATAGATATATATAATGTATAATGTTTCTGATGAATATGTGTGTGTTTGTGCGTATGTGTTTGTGTTTGTGTGCATCTATATAGATATATATTATAATGTGTAATGTTTCTGATGAAATGTGTGTGTTTGTGCGTATGTGTTTGTGTTTGTGTGCATCTATATAGATATATATATAATGTGTAATGTTTCTGATGAATATGTGTGTGTTTGTGCGTATGTGTTTGTGTTTGTGTGCATCTATATAGATATATATATAATGTGTAATGTTTCTGATGAAATGTGTGTGTTTGTGCGTATGTGTTTGTGTTTGTGTGCATCTATATAGATATATATAATGTGTAATGTTTCTGATGAAATATTGTGCAGTTGACGAGTTTCATTTGAGGTGTACATCTATATGTGCTTTGTTTTGTTGTTCTCTGATACAAGTTGGTGTGTGACTTGTGCGTAGTGTTTCTGCGGTGCATCTGATAGATATATGTAATGTGTAATGTTTCTGATGAATATGTGTGTGTTTGTGCGTATGTGTTTGTGTTTGTGTGCATCTATATAGATATATATAATGTGTAATGTTTCTGATGAATATGTGTGTGTTTGTGCGTATGTGTTTGTGTTTGTGTGCATCTATATAGATATATATATATAATGTGTAATGTTTCTGATGAAAATATTAAGACCTGCAGTCTGACAGAAGCTTTCACATCTTCCAGACGGAGCACATCTATGTGTGCTTTGTGTCTTGCTCTGTTGCCTACTGGATACAAGTTGGTGTGCACTGACTGACTGCTCTGTTCTCTGCGGCACGCACCCATGCTTGTGTTGCACTTTAGAAAATTCTTGTAGTTAAACCCTTGCGCTTTAAGTGACATTACTTCTTTCAGACCTCAGTGGAATGTTCGTACTACAAAACAGTGCCTTCATTCATGAATTTAATCCACATTCACCAACATTTCTGTACTTAAAACAGAGGATGCCTTGCCAGGTTCCTTTGACTTGATCTTGTGCATGTGTTGTCTGCAAATAAAAATGGCAGCATGGTGCTGGTTTACTGAATTCTTTGCTCTAGAACAAGTGCTTGAGCAATGTCTTCAAAGCAGTTCTTAAATGAAGGAGTGTCAGTCGATGATGAAAATGGAAATAAGAAGAATATTTATTTGAAGATGTTCGTGATGATGCTGATGATACAACGGCAAACAAACACAGGTGCACAAAACATTTGACTTTTTACATCTCCCTGGCCCAAGTAATGTTCTGTCTATGGACATTTACAATAATTTTGAAAATGATTACCATGGCAATGATTATGCCATGTTTGTGAATATGTGTTTGTTTGTTTGTGCACTTGAATTTGGTTCTGTATCCGTGTTTTTACATACATGCCTGTACACATGCACACATACTCGCACGCATACATACACACACATACGTATGTGTGTACAGTATGAGGTCTAGATTATATATTTCATGGAGGTTGTACTTATCTACCCCCTTCCCTGTCTCCCTCTTCCATCCCCTCCCCCTCTTCCTCAAGCAACTGGAGATATATATGTAAGTTGTCCCATGTGTCTCCATCCACACCGCTGGAAAACAAAGATTCTCTGTCTCTATATCTCTGTCTCTCTCTCTGTCTCTGTCTGTCTCTCTCTCTCCCCCTCTGTCTCTCTGTCTCTGTCTGTCTCGTCTGTCTGTCTCTCTCTCTCTCTTCCCACCCCCCCCCTCTCTCTTTTTTTTTGTCATGTTGTCCTTATCTTCAAAAGATTTGTATTGTTCGACACTTCTCAACCTTACGTCAGCATGGCTTTCCGTCACACTCAGTACTTCAAGTGAAGTTGGACATGCCTGGTGATCCATACCAGTTTGAAGAGCCACTTCACAGCTCAGTTGGCAGGGTGAATGTTTCATTATTCTAATGTGTGTCTGATTGCTCATGATATTCCTGGGACTGACATGATCTGTGTCTGAGTCCTACCCAATAATTAGTTGTGCCAATGATTAGCCTGTCTCAATTTTTGGGACACTTAACTTGGCGGAACCATCTTTTCATGACTGGTGACTCCATTTCTTAGATCATTATTATCCTCATGTGCCCTGCCACATGGCGTTGGCAATGATGGCCCTCCATATGTATGTATCCCTTGTTGCCGCAAGCACATCTTCCACCCTCTCTGTCCTCAGCCACCCTGCAAGTCTGTCCAATATTTTCTCCCTGGGTCTACCTGGTGCTGTCTTTCCCTCCAGCTTTCCTGTTGTGACCAGGTGCTCTAATTCCCCTTTCCTCATAAAATGGCCTATAAATGTTGCCTGTCTTTTCCTGATCTTCATTATTAATTTTCTTGTGTCTGCCTCCATCAAGACTGTCTCGTTTGTTTTCTTTGCTGTCCATGGAACTCTCAACATTCTTCTTAGAAACCACATCTCGGCTGCCTCAATCGTGTTCTGGCTTTGCGTGTTGACTGTCCATGCCTCACAACCGTATAACAGTATTGGTTCTGTCTAACATTCAAGAACTCTCTTCCTGAAGTTAATTGATAGGCATTTGTTGGTAAGAATGCTTTTCATCTTCTTGAATGCTGTTTTAGCTTGGCCGATTCTGCTGGCTATTTCTGATGTGCAACTGCCGTCTGGTGAGATGATCATTCCCAGATATTTAAACTTATCAACCTGTCTCAAAGTTGTGCCGTTTGCTGTTATTTTGAATGAGGGGATTTCATGTTTTTTATCATTACCATGACTTCCGTCTTCTTGCTATTTAGTTCCAACCCTTTATTTTTGCTTTCTATTTTTATTACACTCACAAGGGTTTCTTAGATAACAAGGGCCTTATCCTGTTTATCCTGTCTGTAGCTGGGACCAGAGAAAACACTTCAAGAGTCTTTCCATGTCTGATGTTTGCCAACTATCGGAGAACTGAACCAACAATCTCTTATCCTGTTTGTTACATGCACATGAAAAAAAAAATTTTTTAAAGAAAGAGAGAGAGAGAGAGAGGTCTCTGTAGATTACTTTTTCGTGTGCCTATGCTTTCTCTATGATACGCTTCTGAATGAATTACAATTCTGATTTGGTGATGACTTTCTGATTACGTGTGCTTGTCATGATCAACATGTGGCTTGTGAAAATGTGAACCACTGCTCGTGCTTGTACATGTATACATGGATGCATATATGCACAACAGAAAACAAGAGATGTATGTCTGCAATTGTAGTGGAGAACTTCTTCATGTGACTAATCTAAAGATGCTGGGTTATTCGTTTTTAATTTTGTCTCAAATTCTATGAAATTCTGTAAAAATGGATTGCAGTGAATAGTGAAATGCACCATGAATATGACTGTATAAGGTGAGTACTGATTCCATGTCAATTTGTTGGCATACTATGACTAAATAATGATCGTCAGACCTTGAACTGAATTTTTGGTTTTGCGTTTTGGTCAGCTGATGCATGCAATATGTTGTTATGGAATCTCCAAGAGTGTTGAAAGTATTTTCGTCTATAAATCTTTGAATTTTCCTTTTCAAACATATCAAATGTGATGCCAGCATTTATCAAAGACAATATGTAAAATAAATTAGAAAGATGCCAAAATTGTTATATAGGCAGGGATTCAATGCAGCCAGCTGCTTGTGGAAGGGAGTAAAATCTGTCCAGAAGCCATACATAGGGTAGTGTTAAATTCTGTTCAGTGTTTTGCTGTTGATATTACAAGACATCACATCTTGCTGTGTGTTGTGGTAGATGATCGGTATGTAGAGATAGTGGGTGAAAAAGGAGACAATGAAGCTGTTTGCATCAATTAATTTTTCATTTTTTCGTCCCATTTTCTACGCCATTTTAATGGCCACAGAAGCTGGAACAGTTTTTATAATGTGATTGATGATGATGTCGATGAGGATTATAATAATGATGCTATGGAGTTCTATCTAAGATTGAGACTGCGAGACAGGGCTGTACTCTATGCTTACCATCATAATGTATCCTGGCGTCAACCAGGCCTGAGAGATACAGACACCTGTGGTGTTGGTCAGAAGATTTGAGCAACACCCTCAATGACACATCCATGAAGTGGGTGAGACTCGACTGTGTGGTGCCAGTCTTCCCAACGAGCCCATAGCACGCCCAACTCTGGGTAGAGGCTGATTAGAGCTGAAAAATCCCACAATGATTTTTGAATATACTAATGGGGATTCGAACCCATAACCTTCCAATCAGTAGTCCATTGCATTAACCAGTACACCACGGCAACTGGTGTTTGCATCAGTTGATTATCAAACTGCAGGTTCAGATCATTGCATGAGAAACACCCCGTACAGACTCTGCTGGTTTTGTTTGGTTTCTGTTTCTCTTTTGTTGTTTTGGAACACTTTGATGAACATGAATTTGTGACATATCTTAAACAGATGCTGAAAGAACATTGTCACCATTCTGTAAATGAAGACAATGTGTCACTTTGTAATTACAACAAATGAACATTTCTGGAATTTGGCTACAAATGCAGAACCAGAAATACATGAAAATATAAATTAGAATGAGAACATTTAGCATCCCCCCAAAAAACACACACCACACACAAAACAGAAAGCAAAACAAAACAAAACAGAACAAAAAAAATCAAGAAGAAGAAATCCCACTGAAAAGAAAGAGAGAAAGATCAAAAGAGAGAGAGAGAGAGGGGAATATGCATTATCTTTGTCTATCTAACTGTTTTCAAATAATAGCAAAGATTTCCAGTACCTGTGTCCTCTCATTCTGTGGGAAATTGGTGAAACTCTGATACTAAAAACCTGTTCACCTGTCGGTGACATCAATATTGCTGGTAGCCACTGATGCATGCCCCGTCAGCTGTCTCCATCCCCTTCTGTCTACAGTCCTTCTGCTGAAAACAACACAAACAAAAAAAGAGAAGAAAGTAAAAAACTGAAAACATGTATTTCATGGACCAAACAAGATGGGCACAAATTTTTGAACAACTGGCCTTAATCAAACACACAAAAGACAACAAGGCCGTCGTCAAGTAAACAAAAAGTTGGCAAAGAAACATATTCACAAATATGTGAAAGACAAACACAAAAATAATGCTAACCCAATTTTGAAGAAACAAGGTCTCCACAGTGTAAAAATGCTACTCACAGTTCCGTAGCTTTCGATGGCGTTCTGCCATCTTTCGTCAGCGCTCTAAATGCTGGTCTGCGTGAATCTCTACTCAAGATCTCGCGAACATGGGATAACCAGTTCACGAGATCGAATCAGAGAATGGTACACCGGGGGCAGGGTTGTAACGGCCCCGGTCCCTGTTGAGTCGGGGGGTTGGTGCTTGGCATGTAGATGGCCTCCTTGATCCTCGCTGGAACACTTATTTTCTCTGTTGGATGATAACACAGTCACAATGTTTTGTCTGTTCGTCTAAAAACACGGGGGTCAACTTGTCCGCATACAGATTACTTTAAATTCAGTTGAACGTTAATTATAGCAGTGGGTGGCATGATTGGATATTTCTATTTTGATAGGACTATGTCCTGAATCCGATGTCTGAAATCAAGAAGGAGTGGCATGATTGGATATTTTCTATTTTGATAGGACTGTGTCCTGAATCCGATGCCTGGAATCGAGAAATGGGTGGCATGATTGGATACTTTCTATTTTGATAGGACTGTGTCCTGAATCCGATGCCTGGAATGGAGAAGTGGGTGGCATGATTGGCTACTTTCTGTTTTGATAGGACTGTGTCCTGAATCCTATGCCTGGAATCCTCACTGCTGCATTGCTGCAATGAACAATTTATGATTACAGGCTCATCAGCTGGCTTCGCTGGAGGAGAAACAAGTGGAGCTGGGAATGCAAGAAACTCCGTTGGAGATGGCAGCGGAGGTGGCTTACATGCGTAAGGTCATCAGAAACTTGAGGGACATGGTGTTGGCACAGAGAGAGCACCTGGGTAAGGGCATGTTTGTGGTTTGATGCTGCTGAAATTCAGGTTCCGATTTTTTGTGTGTGTGAAAAATGTTTTGTGAAGATGCCACAGAGGTGGAAAGTGTGTGTATGATGGAGGTGGGGATATGTGTTTGAGTGAGTGTATGTGTGTGTGGGGGGGGTGAGTGAGAGAAGAGTACAGGTGAATAAAGCTGGTGGATAGGGTGATGGAATCAAAGGGTTAAGTTTTTGCTTTGCTAGCACCGTTGTCAATGGAGGATGCTGGTGGAAAGGGTGCGGGAGTCAAAGGGTTAACTGATAGAATGAGTAGTCTTATTTTGCCATGGAAGTGGGGTATGTATCCCATATCCATGAAGCAAATGTTGTTCGTTTCAGGAGGGTGAACATATATGGCAGCACCAAACGGTAGACCTGCAGGTGAAAGATGTTTTTTATCAGTGTTTTTAATGGCAAGGACAGGAAAAAAAACGTTTGTGATAAGAACAGATGATGTGCTTTTGAATGTGCAGGCAACTGCGGCAAGTCGTTGTCCATGTCATCCCATCCCAGGTCTTTCCAGTCCAGCCCTGCCCGTTCCATGATGTATCCTTACAGCGTGGAGTCAGACACTTCCCCCCAGGGCAGCGCCGGTCGCAGTGTAGGCTCCCAGTCGACACAGAGCTGGGAGATGGTGAACATCCCCCGCTCTGCATCCCTGAACACCCGACAGCAGCAGCAGCAGCAGCAGCAGCAGCAGCTGATGGCCATGCAGCAGCGATGCGTCGTCTCCACCGCGTCTAATGTGGTGAGCCCTCCTCACTGGAACCCTCAGGGTGCAGCGGTGACCAAGTTGGCAGTGATGGGAGAGGCCGTGGTCAACGGCGGCGTGGACGCTGGCAGGGCCACCATCACCAACGACGTGGTAAGCCCCAAGTTGTGGGGAAGTCGGAGCGTCATGATTCCACGCCCTCAGAGTCAAATCCCAGCCGTTCAGCCCAAAAGCAAGTCAGAAGTGGTGAGACCTCGCACCACTCCTCCTTTCCCCAGATCTGAGGACTGGATAGATGGGACACAGCATCCAGTGCTTGGGGTAGGCGGAACGTCTCAGCCGGCGGCAGCCAGACTCGACCGGTTCCAACAAATGACGGCTGGTTTGAACCAGTTTCCATTGGATACGGTGGCATTGACAGAACCAGTAGCGGCCCAGTCCAAACTTTCCCCTGTGCCTTCTGTGTATCCCCCACCCCATCAGTCAGTTTTGTTCAAAGACCCCTCCGGCGTGTGTAACGCGGACAAGTACAACACCTCCGCGCCCTCCATGCATATCTTAAACCCAGGGGTGATGGCTGGAGCACGCGTCATCCAGAACAACTCGGACAGTTTCGGGAGCAGCGGGGGGACCACGCTGACAAACCAAGTCCTTCCCGGATTTCCCGCACCTATCAGAAACGTCAACATGGGAAGCAGCACCCCACAAGAACACATTGACATGACAGAATTTAACGGCCCGGCCATGTCGGAACTGAGCCCGTTGAATGAGCAAAGCAATTTCGGAAACGCACCTGTGAATGTGATGAACCAGGTGGCCAATGGCTTGGACCGTAAGTGTCCAGTGTGTGGGCAGGACTTTTCACACATTTCCATGGACGAGTTTCAGACCCATGTGTTTGAGTGCTTTGATAATGCTGAGGAAAACTCCAGTGCTCCGGAAACCTTGCAGCCGAAGCCTGAGGTACAGCCAGCACCAGACCCCGTACGGCGAGTCTGTCCCATGTGTGAGAAAACTTTTCTTGAGAACACCTCTCAGCAGTTCTTTGAGGGGCATGTGCAGAGCCATTTTGAGGTGGCGACCGATCAGTTTGAAGTTCTTGATGTCAAAGATCCTTGAAATAGCCAAGTAGCTACATAACTGAAACAAAAAAAAAAAGAAAATGTTGTTATTTAGGCCCCTGTATATATATATCAAAAGCCTAAAGATTGTGTATCTAGTGAATGCAAAGGATTTTATACTATTTTCAGGTGTACCATGGTCATGAGTCTTTGCTGCATTTCTGGCTTGTTGTTGTATGTGTGTGTTTGTACATGTGTGTGTTTGTACATGTGTGTGTGTGTACATGTGTTGTTTGTTGTGTGTTTGTACATGTTGTGTTGTACATGTTTTTGTGATGTATGTGTGTTACTTATTGGTTTGCTTGTTGAATTTGTGTACTAATATGCAAGCATACATCATTTGTGAATCTTGATGTGTGTGTCTGTGTGTGTGTTTGCTTGTTTGTGAATGTTTGTGTATACTAATATGCAAATCACACATACATTTGTGAATCTAGGTGAAAGGCAGGCATGTTTGTCACATAGACTGGCAGTATATAGAGGTGTCAACTCAAACCTAGCGAATGTTTTTACAAATTGTATTACGTAATATATGCATCTGTATGCAACTCTTCATCAGTTTGTACTTGGAACCTTGTGTCAAGCTTTAGTGTAAAGAAAAGTTAAAATGGATGTAAAAGTGAGTTATTTCATGAACCTGAGGTCATAGGGGAGGAGTAAGGTAGTAGAGATTGTCAGCTTTTTCTCGGGACCAGTGTACAAGGGCAATGCTTCTCCTATCCCTCTATCCCTCGCCGCTTTACCTTTCCTTACGATTGAGGAAAGCTGGGTAAACTGGAAGGTGCACACATAAAATATTGCTTGAGGTGTGCACGCTTCAGATTTGAGATCTGGTTGGTGCAAAGGTATGGCGCTCACCTTCCGATCTTTCATGCGCAGGTTTTCATGGGTGCAAATGTGGCTTAAGGAAAGCTTTTTTGTCTGCAGCCTCCCAAATGTGAACGGACATTTGATTTACATCAGAGGTTGTTTTTAGAAAAAATGTTTAGGATCATTGCACTCAGGGAGGTTATCTTTGTGCTCACCATGCTCATCTTTTTTTATTTTTTTTATTTTTTTATTTTTGTCCCATTTTCTATGCCACCTTAATGGGCCACAGAAGCTGGAACAGTTTTAGGATGAGATGACGATGGTGTTGATGAGGATGATAATCATGACATTATGGAGTTCTATGTAGGATTGAGACTGCATGACAGGGCTGTACTCTACACTGACTATCATAATATATCATGACGTCAACCAGGCCTGAGAGATACAGACACCTGTGGTGCTGGTAGAAGATTTGAGCAGCACCCTCAATAACACATCATGTAGTGGATGAGACTCGACTGTGTGGTCCCAGTCTTCCCAATGAGCCCATAGCAGTCCAACTCTGGGTAGGAGCCGGTCAGAGCCGAAAAATCCATCAATGATTTTTGAAGGGACTGATGGGGATTCAAACCCACAACCTTCCAGTCAGCAGTCCGTTGCGCTAACCACTACACCACAGCGACTGGTGTGATTTACTTCAGAGTTAGAGAAGGTAAAACAACAAGGGAGAATAGAGGCCACTACCCTCCTAATGTTGGCCCTGAGAACGTTAAGGTTAGGAAACATGATTTAAGGTGTTTGAACAAACAAACAAAGATAGCTAGAAGTAAAATAAAAATGGGCAATATTCAAACTACTGCTTTACTTTTTAGGCTTTGGAACATCCATTTTTAAAGATCAAGATTGTCTAATTTTACTGTGAAGTTCTAGGAGAGTGTTGTCCATTTTTAATTTAGTTCTTGCTGTCTGTCTTTCTTTCTTTCTTTGAGGATCTTAAATATCAGTTCAGTACAGCTCAATACTCCTTTATTAATCCACATTTGGGGGCTCTTTCAGTGTAAATAGTATCCCCATCTCCTGGAAATTCTGTGCAAGAAATTTCTTATTTTCTGTCATTTTCTTCCTTGCTCCTTTGCGTGCTGGTCCCTTGACCTTATGTGTTCTATAAGATCTTACATTCTTTCCCTTAAATTAAAATTGATAGTTGGGTACACATATTGACTGCATTTTTGATTCTAAGGAAATATGATGTGCAGACTAGAACGTCTAGTAGTTCTAAGCAATTTTGGGTGATTTGGGCCAGTTTTTATACGTGTTTCAGTTATGTTGTATTCAGATTTGTTTTTTAAAACCTCCTGGTGATGAATTTGGTAAAATGGTCAGGGCAGGGGTAATATCCTTAGATTATGTGCACGAATGCATTTGTGTACTAAATTTTCTTCTTTTAGGGTCGGTGAGTGTTGTGTATGTTTTCAGATGTTTGTAGTTCCGATATGACACAGTTGGCTGGGCATTAAATAATAAAATAATGATAATCCACGTGTGGAAATTAAAATGTGTGTTCGCTGAATTCGCACATTGTGTACTCATTCTCATTTCTTTTTGATCCTCTTTTTTCTTTTTTTTTTTCCTCTGCACAGAAGGTTCTTCGCTTTGAAATGTAGACATGACAATATCAAATCATGCAACAGTGATTCAATGTTCAATGTACAAGTACATATGTATAGAATGAATAATATATATATAAGTGAGTAGTCTCATTCTTACTTCTACTCAGATATAATCACGGGATCAATCATAAAACGCCCAAAAAAGAAAAACGTCTGAACGGATCAAATCATTCCAGAATACAGCAACCAATATCAGAAATAACCATGCTATAAGTTCTACACATGAAATGCCCACCCCACCTCTACCATCTTCTCTCTCATTCACACATGCGCACACATACACACACACTCTCACACACACACACACACACACACACCACACACACACACACACACACACACACCACAGCACGCATGCACCACACACACACACAACACAGCACCAACACACACAACACACATACACACACACACACACACACCATTCTATAAAAAGAAAAAAAAAGAGAAAGAAAGAGATTTATATGATGAGAAATGATTACATCGTTGTAATTTATTTATTGTTAATTAATAATTTAAGTACTAACGTACTAATCATCAGACATGCATTTGTTAGTACATATAATGTATATGTCCACGTCCAAATGGAATTATGTCACATAAATCCAGATATGAGTTACTTTTATTTTTTCATCCATAAAATATTAGGTGATTTTCATACTGTTGAGTTTGGTGGATATTCTTTTTGTTGTTCTTTTTTTTTGGGGGGGGGGGGGGGGGGGGGTGTGTGTTTTTGTTTTGTTTTGTTTTTTGCTTTGAACGTTGCTGGGTTTAGATGGATACAATTAAAGTCTTTTTTAAGTTCTTTTTGTGACTATGGATGATGTTTTTGTTATTACTGATATCATGAGGAGGATACTTTTGCATTAAAAGGTTTTTGTTTTTGTTTTTGTGTGTTTTCTTTTTCTTTTCTTAAATGCTATGCTTCCTCAGACTGAAATTATTTTCTCTCTCTTGTAAAGTTTTTTTCTTTTTTTTTATTCAATTTCATCATTCATCTTTCTAACTAAAATCCATGTAGTCTGCATTCCTTAATGTTTGCACTGACATTTATTATTTGCTATAATTTTGATATGGAACAGTTGTTTGAATAAGGTTTGTTTTGATCTTGCTTCCTTCCGTAAAGACAATACCAGTGCACTGGCGTACAAATCATTTTATGCGGAATTGTGTGAAAAATTTCCGTTGTCCCACAGAATCTTCACTTATGGATTCAAGTGTGATGAAGGTGTTGCTGCCGCTGCCTTCTGCTCGAAGTTTCCCAATCGAGCATTTTTAAAACATATTCCATCTGAAAGTTCTGTTTACACTGCTGAAGTGACTGCTCTGGTTTTGACACTAAAAATGGTGTCCCAATCCAAACACAAAAAGTTTCTCATTTTTTTCTGACTCCCTTTCTGCTTTGCAGGCAATTGCTTGCCGAAACATTAGTCACCCTGATCTTGTGAAGTTCTTTGAACTGTATTGTACTCTTGCAAGTGAAGGTTACGAGATTGTTTTCGCCTGGATTCCTGGCCATGTTGGTATTGGAGGCAATGGAAAGGCTGACTATCCTGGCCAAGAAGGCTACAATGACAAAGATGTCTAAGTCCTTGATCCCTTACACAGATGTCAAATCAAAAGTACACAGTTGCATAAGAAATCTGTGGCAGGAGGATTAGAACGAAAAGACAGATAACAAACTTTTCCAAATCCGCCCTAACCTGAAAGAAATTCTCCCATCTGCTGCAGGAAACCGTAAGAAAGAGACAGTGTTATGTAGGTTACACACGGGTCACACATCCTACACTCACTTCGTACCTTTTGAAAAATGATGAAGCACCATGGTGTATACCATGTGATGAGCCGTTGAGCATCCGACACCTCCTCCTCGATTGCTGGGACTTGTACATGTGAGACAAAAACACTACATGGCGGATTCCTTAAAGAAGCTCTTCCGAGACGTCCCTACTGATGCAATTTTCCTTTTTTTTTTTTACAAGAGATCAATAGATTTCACTTGTGATTTTACGTGTTTTTCTTGAACGGCATTTTAGATTTGCAAGGTTGACAGTGAGCATGGTTTTTATCTGTTGTCTTTTATCTTAACGGGTTGTTCTTTCTTTTTGACGTGGTGTTAGCCCTGATATGGCTGTAGTGGTCAGCTGGGCTATAAGCAATATGAAATGAAATGAGTTGTTTGAATAATACAAAATTTCTTTAAGTAGGCTACTTGAACGTCAAGCATTAAATGTCTGCTGTTGCTGTCAGAACAAAATTTCATGAAACAGTATTAATTATGTCATTTAAGTGAAACACACTTCAGATTCATTCAACGATGTAAACAGTGGTCAGCAAAAGGGACGTCCCTAGTTTATTGTTTATGCAAGGTTTAAATGTTAAGGACAGTTTTGGTTGCTTTAGTTTCAGCGCCAGAGCACTGTGTATGGTGGCTATACAAAACGTTCCTGCATCATTGCCAGGGCAGTGAGTGTGCATGGCTATAGCCTATATATATATAAAATGTTTCTGTGTCACCTGAGCCATGGCTCAGGTGCCATCCGTAATGAGTTTAATCAAAAAACAGTTGGTTGAGTCTGGACAGTGGGTTCTGATGCCAGGGTAGATATTGAGAGAATCAAATTGTCAAATTCTTTTTTTTTGGGGGGGGGGGGGGCGGGCTGGTTGGTCTTTTTCAGTTCCAGTGTCACTGCACCCACACTCATTTCAGCTTTCCAACATATCTCCAAACATACCAAAACTGAGTTCACCATGAGAGTAGCCCGCAGGGCATGTAGGGCCACAAAAATTGGTCAGCTTTTTACAGCACTATGATGATGAGAATGGGAACAATGGTGATGATGTTATGGAGTTCCACTTATGATTGAGACTGCAAGACCCGAGTTGTATTCTACGGTTACTCTCTTGCAAGGCCCGAGTTGTACTCTACAGTTACCGTCTCAGTACATCCTGGCATCGTCCAGACCTGAGAGATACAGACACCTGTCTTGTTGGTCAGGGAATTTCCAGCAGTACCCTCAAGGTACTCCATAAAGTGGATGAAGTTTGACTGTGTGGTCTCAGTCTTCACGGCAAGTTCATAGCATGCTGAGCTCTGGGTAAGAGCAGATGAAGGCCAAAAATCTTAATATTATTTTTGACTAATGGGAGGCTTGGTTCCATGACCTCCCAGCTAGTAATCCTTTGCGTCAATCTCTTGGCCACATTCACCAGTTAGTTTGTCAGGTCTTTGTGCCAGTGTTGAACACATTGATCAGAGTAGTTGCTGAATTTGTGTTAATAAGCAGAGAAGTAAACAGATGAAAATGTATATTTTGAAGACAGTCTCATTAACCCTCAGACTCCCGCACCATGTCTACCAGTATCATGCATTGTCAACCATGCTAGCAAAGCAAAATTTTAACCCATTGACTCCTTCACCCTATCCACGGATTCTTGCAGGAAGCCGTTGAATAGGATGAGGGAGTCAAAGGGTTACGTTTTTGTAGTTGCTGGATAGAGTGCGGGAGTCATAGAGTTATGACACTTTGATTGATAGTTTGTTTTGTACTTTTCAGTATTCAGTGGCTCTAGGTTGGCATTGTTGTCTGGAGTCTGGCCAGCCAAGCTGGATGTAGGTTTTGAGATGGCACAGTTTTGGGTCGTTTGTTGTGGTTTGCTTTTTGCAGTTCCTTCTTCACCTGTGTATTTTGTGTGCAATTTGAGTTTTTTTTCGTATTTAATTTTATTTTTATTTTCTATTTTTTTAACATCTTAATTTTTACTCAGAATTATGCATGTATGTTGTTTGCCCACACTGTGCAGGCAGAATGTTGCTGCACAGTCTATATTCTCTATCATGGGCATGCATGCTGTGTGTTGTCATTGTTTCCCAAGCCACCAGACACTAATGCGATTTACATAATCTTTAACACAAATATTTGATATCCTGCATGTGTGTACACAAGATGGAGGCACTAACAGGTCTGTGTACAAGTTGATCTGGGAAATCAGAAAAATGTCCACACTTTACAAACCATTCGAGAGGTATCCAAGCAAGATTGAACCCAAACCTTTCAATTGGAAGTCCAGCGTCTTATCCAATTGCTGTCACACCCTACTGCAACAGTCTGTATGTCTGAGAATGTCAACTGATACCCAGCTCCGCCATGCTTATTATGAAAGACAGTATGCTGATGGCAGTTAGCAGATTGCTGGCAGTCTGTTATGTACACACTCTTCAGTGAGTAACTTTCTTTCCAGTAGGCTGTATGGTGTTCAGTGTAATGTTCTTAATCACTTGATACCACTGGTGACTGTCGGGGTCATGGCTTTGTTCAGGGAGAAGAGTGACAAAATGGTTCAGACGTTCGCTCGCCCATAACTGAACTCGAGGTTCCACGGTTCGCTCCCTGTAGAGGTCTCGACCTTTCTCTTAGTTTGACCGGAAAATCGAACTGAACATCTAGTCCTTCGGAAGGGGATGAAAAACGAGTCGGACCCTGTGCCTTCTGGCTGTGCACGCTAAAGATCCCACGGCAGTTGAAAATCGTGAAGAGCAGGGCATTGCCCGGCTGCCTTGTTATAAAACATTGGTGAGATGTTGATTTCCCAGGTCCCACCCTTTGAAGATCAATTCGCCTTCTTGCTTTTCTGAAACCTTGGTTAAAAAAAAAAAAGAATATGAATTTGAAGCGAGGGAGAGGGATAGGCGCCGCTGTCATGGTGCTGGCCCCGGGAAAAGTTGAGATCTCTGCCACCTCACTCCCCTACGACCCCAGGGTTATGGAACTATCTAGGTAGGACCTCAGGACTTGGCCAGCTCATGGGTTTATGTGCAGGCTTAAGCCTTGTGCAGTGATCGTTCTGGATCTTTCCAACACATGGCACTGTCAGTGTCACCGGGTTCAGTGTGGCCACTGCAATCTTTGACACTGCCACTGTCGTACAACTGGTTCTGTCTTGACTTTTGTGGACAACTTCTTGAATACCTAGGCCACTGATGTTGTTATGTTCTCAATGTATGAGAATGGAGGTCTGCCTTTCTTCCGCTTTGCCTCTGTTTTTCCTTGAAAAATGGTTGCCATGAGGTCTGTGTTCTTGCACATGGCCAATGTATTTTAGTCTTCTTTGTTGATGTCTGCTAGTAGTTTCTAGGTGGTATCAAGTTCTTCAAGGACATTTTCATTAGTTTTTCTATCTGTCCATTTAACACATGGTTGTTTCCAATAAAACCACATCTCTGCTGCCTCAATTCGTTTGCAGTCAGCTTTTTTAAGAGTCCAGGCTTCTCAGCCATAAATCATGATTGGCCAGCTCAGACATTTTAAAAGTTTAATTTTCAGGCCATTTGGTATGCCTGTGTCTTTCCAGATATTGTTGTAGTACTCTGTACAGGTGGGTGTAATTGTTTCCCTGTCGATGGACTGATTGTGTCTCATGTTTGTGTTGTGTAGTTTCCGTGTATCACATTCCATATCACAACATGACAATTTTATGACGTGTAAATTTGCTACTTTCAACATTACTCTTCTGGCCAGACCGCACCACAGGCTCCAGTCTAGCTGGTAGCAGAGCTCCCAATTTTCCGATTTTTCTCGGAAATCGGCGAAAATCCATATGCTGCTTCCGAGAAAAGAAAATGTGCTTTCCGAGAAAAGAAAAAAAAAACTTCGACAGATGTTTTTTTTCGTCTGCGAAATAGTCGGCAGTTTGTCAGTCTGTTGATTTCTCATAGCAGACTACGAAATTTCATTTTCCGCTAAAGTCACTTCCGGTATTTTTTGTTTGGCAGGCGCGGCCTGTTTTCAGAACTGATTGCAAAACTTTTGAAGAGTCTGACTATGTCTGGAGCCGATATTCTAGAGAGAGGGTCTGCCGCAGCAAAAACGTTTGACAAAGACTGCAAAAATAAGCAGTTGTTAGGAGTGGATTTCACCAAAAATTGATGTTCATGGAAATGAGCACATGGCTTTCAAAAATAACAAGAGGTTGGCATAGCCTACTGTGTCTTGTGCCGCTGTGAAGTCAGTTAAAATAACTATAGTTGAGCAGGCATCCACAAACTTTCAGACCATTTCAAGTCAAAGAAGCTCCAGATGGGGCAGAAAACTGCAAAGAATCATGAAGATGTTCAGTCTAGGTTGTTAAATGTTTGTTGGAGCATACACTAGAAAAGTACTCACCAACGTATTTTTATTGAAGTCTGACACTAGTATGTATAAATCATTGGCTTCGGTACAAAGAATCATAAACAAGCCTAAAGTTGTGCCAGATCGCGTCAGATTGCACCATTTTGCATCTATATTCAAAAACATTTTTCAGGTGAGCATGCCCCCAGACCCCCCTAGATTCTCAGACATTTTTTTTTCATTTGGCATGGGGACCCCTGTAGTCGACGGCTGTATGCTGTTTATGCAGGCAGGACACTGGGAAGCCTCAGACAAGCTGTACTATACTGTCATAACTTTGAAATTTCAACATCACTTTTTGCTCTCGCCTCTTGTCGAAAAAAAGCAACCAGAAGAGTCTCATCATTTGGGCTGATTAAGAGTTGCCTGCATTTGACTGCACCAAGAGTTAGGGACCCGCTTGTTCCATTCTAGTTGTCAGAAGTGGTAAAAGGGTCAAGAACTGAGAACTGAACTTTGTGTCTGTGAAGAGTTGTGAAAAGGTTAAAGTTAGGAAAAATCCTGAAAAATCCCACAATAACTTTAAAAGGATTGACGAGATTCAAACCCATAACCTTCCAGCCAGTAGTCTATTGCACTGACCACTGCACCAGAGTGACTGGTCACAGTGCAGTCTCTGAGACTCCTGCCAGCCTGCTGTA
>JAPXFY010000023.1:66062971-66070471 GCA_030674185.1 Monoplex corrugatus
CTCTCTGTCTCCTTGTCTCTCTGTCTTTGTCTCTGTCTCTCTGTCTCTGTCTCTCTGTCTCTGTCTCTCTCTCTCTCTGTGTATCTTATTCTCTGTCTTTGTCTGTGTCTCTGTTTCTCTCGCCTCTCTCTCTCTCTCTCTCTTTCTCTCTGTCTGTCTGTCTGCCTGCCTGTCTCTCTCTCTCTCTCTCCAAAAACTGCGCGTTTTCTTCTCCATATTTTTTACACTACTTTGTAAAAAAATAAACAAACAAACAAAACAAACAAACAAAGAAATCTTCAGTTCTTTATCAGTGAGCCTTTATGTTACCCCGTACATTATTTTCAACAGCATCTAAACTCTTCCATAGATCCAACCAACTTTTTGAGAAGTCATGAAGACATAAGTTTGATTGGAGCTTTTATCTGCAGTGGGATACTGCGGATACAGAAATTAAGGTCCCCATCCTCTGTCTAGCAAGAAGACTGAAGTCATAGTAATCAGTAAAAAACAAAAAATTCCCTTATGTAAAATAACAGCAAATGACACAGGTTGAGACAGGTTGATCAGTTTTAATACCAGGGAACGCTCATCTCACCAGACGGTATATGCACATCAGAAATAGCCAGCAGAATTGGCCAAGCCAAAACAGCATTCAAGAAGATGAAAAGCGTTCTTACCAACATATGCCTATCAATTAACATCAGGAAGAGAGTTCTTGAATGTTAGATAGAACTGATACTGTTGTACGGTTGTGAGGCGTGGACAGTCAACGTGCAAGGTCAGAACAAAATTGAGGCAGCTGAAATGTGGTTTATAAGAAGAATGCTGAAAGTTCCATGGACAGCAAAGAGAACAACGAGACAGTCTTAAAGGAGGCAGACACAAGAAGATCATTAACAAAGAAAATTAGGAAAAGACAAGCAACACTTATAGGACATTTTATGAGGAAAGGGGAGTTGAAGCGCCTGGTCACAACAGGAAGCTGGAGGGAAAGATAACACCAGGTAGACCCAAGGAGAAAATATTGGATGGACTTGCGGAGTGGCTGAGGACAGAGAGGGTAGGAGATGCATCGACCAGGGAGAAATTAATGTGGAGGGCCATGATCGCCAACGCCATGCAGAAGGGCACATGATGATGATGATGATCCTCTACTGAAATCACAGGGGCTATCTAGTTTGCTTTTTTGGTAGTTAGGGGTCCCTCTTTCCTCTCATGCTCTCGGTTCCTCACAAGTCTTTCTTATTTCTGCCTTCCAGATTATTCATCTATATTTCTTCCAGATTCTCTCCTTAGTTTCCCCAGAAGACAGAGTATGACTGTTGTTAGGGCGTAATAAAGAACGGTCATATCATCATCATCATGTATCCTGCCACATGGCGTTGGCGATCATGGCCCTCCATATGCATCTATCCCTCATTGCCGTAAGCACACCTTCCAACCTCTCGTCCTCAGCCACTACGCAAGTCCGTTCACTATTTTTTCCCTGGGTCTACCTGGTGGTCTCTTTCCCTCCAGTTTTCCTGTTGTGACCAAGTGCTCTAATTCCCCTTTAGACGCAGAGAAAAACGCTCCTTTTGCTAGGTACTTCATTGATTGATTGATTTGGTTTAGTTTTTACGTCGACACCCGCACCTCAGGTGATATGGCCGATGGGGATAACCATCCTAGGGAAGTGGGGGAAGGTGACTTATCTAATCTAATCCTATACTGACACCACCACAACAACAATGATGTTAAGATGGGACAGTGGGATGGCCAGTTTAAATATAGCTCACCCAGGGATCGAACCCACAATCATTAGCATGTGAATCCGACGCTCAACCAGCTGAGTTATTGAGGCCCGCACTACTAGGCAGGTAGGTTTGCCTGAATTTATGCGCTAAGATAGGGAGTGCTCGCAGGAGCCCTAACCTGCCTAAGAAAAAAAAAAAGAGAGAAGAAATTGGAGCTTTTGAACCTTCTAAGAATCACAGCTTGCTAGATCTGAGTTAGTTTAGCAAAGATTTCTCTACACATATATTCATCCCAGTTTGATAGAGTATTTTGGAAAAACTAGAAATTGAGTCTTTGTGATAGCTGAACAGGATTGATAACTGTCCAGTTAAGTTGTGTCACCATTGGAATCCCCTATAGAAAACCTAGAGGACTGAAGCCAGAGGTACCAACAGAACCGCAGGCCTGCAGGCGCCTTCTAACAAACCATGATGATTGTCGGTTCGATCCCTGGGTGAGCTATATTAAAACTGGCCATCTCACTGTCCCATCTTAACATCATTGTTGTTGTGGTGGTGTCAGTATAGGATTAGATTATTATGTATTACAACGCGTATGTCTAGACGAGTCATCTACATCAGACAAGAAACGCCCACAGGCGCCTTCTAACAAACCATGGTATTATGCGGGCATTTATTCATTCCTCGTCTGATGTATATGACTCGTCTAAATATATGCGTTGTAATCTCGTCTGTGCATTGTAATACATAATACCATAGTTTGTTAGAAAAAATTTAGATGATTAAGATAACATGTGGTTAAATGAGATTTGACTTCTGATACTATAAATATTCTAGTATCTGAAGTCAAACCTCATTTAACCACGTGTTATCTTAATCACCTAAAAATTTTCACAGACGGGTCTGTTTTAGATACATCTGATAGCGGAGCTGGATTCGTCATTCCTGCCTTAAAGGTACAAAAATCTTTTTACATAGGTAAAGGCTTCTCTATTTTTACATCAGAATTATACGCGATATTGATGGCTCTTAACTACATTAATAGCCTCTCATACGATATCAACGATACACTATTGCGTGTTGATTCTAAATCTGTGTTACGTAGCTTGAAACAAGCAGAACGTGTAATACGAAATGAAATTATCTTTGAGATCAAACATTTGATACATTGTATTTCATCCAGCGGTGTTGGTATAAATTTTTGCTGGATTTCGTCGCATTGTGGACTTCATTGGAATGAAGTTTCAGACCAGTTAGCAAGAGATGGTGCATCCAAAAATACCAATACCCTAACATGCCATAATATACGACTATCAGTGCATGAACTTGGTTCTGTATTAGAACGTTCAGTTTATCCAAATTTCTCCAATACCCATAGCCTAATACCTCACTGCCCCAGACAGCTAGTGTCCTTGATATACAAACTAAGGCTTAATTTAACTCTTGGAAAAGAAAATATACACAAAATGTATGTATTTGTTCAAAAACATTATCAGTCCACCATCTACTCTTTGAATGTCCTATCTTACTTACGACATACAGAAATAACAATCGTGATTGTTCATGTAGGCCCCCTATTGACACTACAGATATCCTTTACAACAAAAATAATGATATTATCTCGTTAGTCCAGCTGATTCTCAGATCCCGTTGGCAGATTGTTATGAAGAGTTCATTACTTGTTGTACGTAATTATTTGACACTGTTAATTCATTGTTCTGAATTATTACTTGTACTTGTTCCTCTTCTTTACATTCAAACTTCTACAACCCCTCCCCATCCCCATCTCCCACCCCCACCTTTTCCTTTTTTCCTTGTGTGTGTGTGTGTGTGTGTGTGTGTGTGTGTGTGTGTGTGTGTGTGTGCGTGTGTCTAAAATCACTATTGTAAATAGACATTAAATAAAAGATTCCTTCCTTCCTTGCATAAACGTGTCATCTAGATCAGACGAGAAATGCCCACAGGCACCTTCTAACAAACCATGGTATTATGTATTACAACGTATATGTCTAGACAAGTCATCTACATCAGACGAGAAATGCCCACAGGTGCCTTCTAACAAACCATGGTATTATGTATTACAACGCATATGTCTAGACAAGTCATCTACATCAGACGAGAAATGCCCACAGGTGCCTTCTAACAAACCATGGTATTATGTATTACAACGCATATGTCTAGACAAGTCATCTACATCAGATCCCTGTGCCTTCTGGCTGTGCACGCTAAAGATCCCACGGCAGTTGAAAATCGTGAAGAGCAGGGCATTGCCCGGCTGCCTTGTTATAAAACATTGGTGAGATGTTGATTTCCCAGGTCCCACCCTTTGAAGACCAATTCGCCTTCTTGCTTTTCTGAAACCTTGGTTAAAAAAAAAAAAGAATATGAATTTGAAGCGAGGGAGAGGAGATAGGCGCCGCTGTCATGGTGCTGGCCCCGGGAAAAGTTGAGATCTCTGCCACCTCACTCCCCTACGACCCCAGGGTTATGGAACTATCTAGGTAGGACCTCAGGACTTGGCCAGCTCATGGGTTTATGTGCAGGCTTAAGCCTTGTGCAGTGATCGTTCTGGATCTTCTCCAGCACATGGCACATGTCAGTGTCACCGGGTTCAGTGTGGCCACTGCAATCTTTGACACTGCCACTCTCGTACAACTGGTTCTGTCTTGACTTTTGTGGACAACTTCTTGAATACCTAGGCCACTGATGTTAGTTATGTTCTCGATGTATGAGAATGGAGGTCTGCCTTTCTTCCGCTTTGCCTCTGTTTTTCCTTGAAAAATGGTTGCCATGAGGTCTGTGTTCTCGCTACGTGACACATGGCCAATGTATTTTTAGTCTTCTCTTGTTGATGTCTGCTAGTAGTTTCTAGTGGTATCAAGTTCTTCAAGGACATTTTCATTAGTTTTTCTATCTGTCCATTTAACACATGGTTGTTTCCAATAAAACCACATCTCTGCTGCCTCAATTCGTTTGCAGTCAGCTTTTTTAAGAGTCCAGGCTTCTCAGCCATAAATCATGATTGGCCAGCTCAGACATTTTAAAAGTTTAATTTTCAGGCCATTTGGTATGCCTGTGTCTTTCCAGATATTGTTGTAGTACTCTGTACAGGTGGGTGTAATTGTTTCCCTGTCGATGGACTGATTGTGTCTCATGTTTGTGTTGTGTAGTTTCCGTGTATCACATTCCATATCACAACATGACAATTTTATGACGTGTAAATTTGCTACTTTCAACATTGCTCTTCTGGCCAGACCGCACCACAGGCTCCAGTCTAGCTGGTAGCAGAGCTCCCAATTTTCCGATTTTTCTCGGAAATCGGCGAAAATCCATATGCTGCTTCCGAGAAAAGAAAATGTGCTTTCCGAGAAAAGAAAAAAAAAACTTCGACAGATGTTTTTTTTCGTCTGCGAAATAGTCGGCAGTTTGTCAGTCTGTTGATTTCTCATAGCAGACTACGAAATTTCATTTTCCGCTAAAGTCACTTCCGGTATTTTTTGTTTGGCAGGCGCGGCCTGTTTTCAGAACTGATTGCAAAACTTTTGAAGAGTCTGACTATGTCTGGAGCCGATATTCTAGAGAGAGGGTCTGCCGCAGCAAAAACGTTTGACAAAGACTGCAAAAATAAGCAGTTGTTAGGAGTGGATTTCACCAAAAATTGATGTTCATGGAAATGAGCACATGGCTTTCAAAAATAACAAGAGGTTGGCATAGCCTACTGTGTCTTGTGCCGCTGTGAAGTCAGTTAAAATAACTATAGTTGAGCAGGCATCCACAAACTTTCAGACCATTTCAAGTCAAAGAAGCTCCAGATGGGGCAGAAAACTGCAAAGAATCATGAAGATGTTCAGTCTAGGTTGTTAAATGTTTGTTGGAGCATACACTAGAAAAGTACTCACCAACGTATTTTTATTGAAGTCTGACACTAGTATGTATAAATCATTGGCTTCGGTACAAAGAATCATAAACAAGCCTAAAGTTGTGCCAGATCGCGTCAGATTGCACCATTTTGCATCTATATTCAAAAACATTTTTCAGGTGAGCATGCCCCCAGACCCCCCTAGATTCTCAGACATTTTTTTTTCATTTGGCATGGGGACCCCTGTAGTCGACGGCTGTATGCTGTTTATGCAGGCAGGACACTGGGAAGCCTCAGACAAGCTGTACTATACTGTCATAACTTTGAAATTTCAACATCACTTTTTGCTCTCGCCTCTTGTCGAAAAAAGCAACCAGAAGAGTCTCATCATTTGGGCTGATTAAGAGTTGCCTGCATTTGACTGCACCAAGAGTTAGGGACCCGCTTGTTCCATTCTAGTTGTCAGAAGTGGTAAAAGGGTCAAGAACTGAGAACTGAACTTTGTGTCTGTGAAGAGTTGTGAAAAGGTTAAAGTTAGGAAAAATCCTGAAAAATCCCACAATAACTTTAAAAGGATTGACGAGATTCAAACCCATAACCTTCCAGCCAGTAGTCTATTGCACTGACCACTGCACCAGAGTGACTGGTCACAGTGCAGTCTCTGAGACTCCTGCCAGCCTGCTGTACTCTTACAGCAACAAGCAGATGTGAATTTAACCCTTTTGATTCCGGTACCCTGTCCACCAGCATCCTGCGTCGTCAGCAATGCTAACAAAGCAAACTTACCTTTAACTCCTCATGTTATTCACCAGCTGCCTGCAGGAAGCTGGTGGATAAGGTGAGGGAGTCAAAGGGTTAAAGTTTTGCAGAGTCAAAGGGTGAAAGTTTTGCAGTTGATGGATAGGGTGCGGGAATCAAAGGGTTAAAACAGGGATGGATTCTCCCATATGTCAGTGATATCATATTGGTCTGTTTTTTGTGGATATACTTATTGTTAATATTTCTTTTTTGTGGTGTGGTAAGGATTGAAAATTAAACAGAGCGGCTGGCAAACTTGTATATTGTGTTAGCTTAGCAAAGAATGTGTAAGCAGACCTTTTTTGTTTGGGAAACTATGTTTATTTTTCTGCTGTAGTCTGGGAAACTATGTTTATTTTTCTGCTGTAGTCTATCAGGCACACGCAAAGTATCTTTCATCTGCTCTTGTTCAGTGGGAGAGAATCTTTGTCCTAGGGTTATGAGTGAAAGGGGCAGGGCACATTCTGGCCCAGTTTTCTTCTGTCTCTTTTCTTTCTGCATGAGAGAGAGAGAGAGAGGGAGGGAAAAAGAGAGAGAGAGTAGAAGGTGTGTAGCAGTTCAGAAAGATTATGTGACAGTCTGGTTCAGTAATTGCTAATTACGTTCTTGCAGAAAGAATCATAATTAAAAAAAAAAATTCTTTGTTCATTTCTGATTTATTTCCCATGTAATTCTATAGAGATAGAAATATGAATGAAAAAAAAAGTGCGTAGGCTTAAATTCTTCATTTCTTCTGGGCATTTTTTTTTAGCATGTGCTGCATTGATTTTTCAGTTCTTTTGGCCATTTTTTGAACATACATTGTATCCAAAAATATTACCCGTGAAGGGGCTGACTTGTGTTTTGGTTTCAACATTGACTTGATGAAGTTATTAGCTTTTGTTTCATTTTTTGTTTGTTGTTAGTTTTTCAACATTTGATTGCTGTTTGTGACAGTGAAGTTTCAGTTGATAATATGCTTACGTATGTGCGTGTATGTGTATGTATGTGTGTGTCTGTGTCTGTGTCTGTGTATGTGTATGTGTATGTGTATGTGAATGAGAGTGAGACAGACAGACAGAATTTATTTAGTTAGAGACATTTTGGCAAATCAGAATGAAACAATTCTTTGAACTCTTTTTGTGT
>JAPXFY010000023.1:66075471-66155471 GCA_030674185.1 Monoplex corrugatus
TCATCTATATTTCTTCCAGATTCTCTCCTTAGTTTCCCCAGAAGACAGAGTATGACTGTTGTTAGGGCGTAATAAAGAACGGTCATATCATCATCATCATGTATCCTGCCACATGGCGTTGGCGATCATGGCCCTCCATATGCATCTATCCCTCATTGCCGTAAGCACACCTTCCAACCTCTCTGTCCTCAGCCACTACGCAAGTCCGTTCACTATTTTTTCCCTGGGTCTACCTGGTGGTCTCTTTCCCTCCAGTTTTCCTGTTGTGACCAAGTGCTCTAATTCCCCTTTAGACGCAGAGAAAAACGCTCCTTTTGCTAGGTACTTCATTGATTGATTGATTTGGTTTAGTTTTTACGTCGACACCCGCACCTCAGGTGATATGGCCGATGGGGATAACCATCCTAGGGAAGTGGGGGAAGGTGACTTATCTAATCTAATCCTATACTGACACCACCACAACAACAATGATGTTAAGATGGGACAGTGGGATGGCCAGTTTAAATATAGCTCACCCAGGGATCGAACCCACAATCATTAGCATGTGAATCCGACGCTCAACCAGCTGAGTTATTGAGGCCCGCACTACTAGGCAGGTAGGTTTGCCTGAATTTATGCGCTAAGATAGGGAGTGCTCGCAGGAGCCCTAACCTGCCTAAGAAAAAAAAAAAGAGAGAAGAAATTGGAGCTTTTGAACCTTCTAAGAATCACAGCTTGCTAGATCTGAGTTAGTTTAGCAAAGATTTCTCTACACATATATTCATCCCAGTTTGATAGAGTATTTTGGAAAAACTAGAAATTGAGTCTTTGTGATAGCTGAACAGGATTGATAACTGTCCAGTTAAGTTGTGTCACCATTGGAATCCCCTATAGAAAACCTAGAGGACTGAAGCCAGAGGTACCAACAGAACCGCAGGCCTGCAGGCGCCTTCTAACAAACCATGATGATTGTCGGTTCGATCCCTGGGTGAGCTATATTAAAACTGGCCATCTCACTGTCCCATCTTAACATCATTGTTGTTGTGGTGGTGTCAGTATAGGATTAGATTATTATGTATTACAACGCGTATGTCTAGACGAGTCATCTACATCAGACAAGAAACGCCCACAGGCGCCTTCTAACAAACCATGGTATTATGCGGGCATTTATTCATTCCTCGTCTGATGTATATGACTCGTCTAAATATATGCGTTGTAATCTCGTCTGTGCATTGTAATACATAATACCATAGTTTGTTAGAAAAAATTTAGATGATTAAGATAACATGTGGTTAAATGAGATTTGACTTCTGATACTATAAATATTCTAGTATCTGAAGTCAAACCTCATTTAACCACGTGTTATCTTAATCACCTAAAAATTTTCACAGACGGGTCTGTTTTAGATACATCTGATAGCGGAGCTGGATTCGTCATTCCTGCCTTAAAGGTACAAAAATCTTTTTACATAGGTAAAGGCTTCTCTATTTTTACATCAGAATTATACGCGATATTGATGGCTCTTAACTACATTAATAGCCTCTCATACGATATCAACGATACACTATTGCGTGTTGATTCTAAATCTGTGTTACGTAGCTTGAAACAAGCAGAACGTGTAATACGAAATGAAATTATCTTTGAGATCAAACATTTGATACATTGTATTTCATCCAGCGGTGTTGGTATAAATTTTTGCTGGATTTCGTCGCATTGTGGACTTCATTGGAATGAAGTTTCAGACCAGTTAGCAAGAGATGGTGCATCCAAAAATACCAATACCCTAACATGCCATAATATACGACTATCAGTGCATGAACTTGGTTCTGTATTAGAACGTTCAGTTTATCCAAATTTCTCCAATACCCATAGCCTAATACCTCACTGCCCCAGACAGCTAGTGTCCTTGATATACAAACTAAGGCTTAATTTAACTCTTGGAAAAGAAAATATACACAAAATGTATGTATTTGTTCAAAAACATTATCAGTCCACCATCTACTCTTTGAATGTCCTATCTTACTTACGACATACAGAAATAACAATCGTGATTGTTCATGTAGGCCCCCTATTGACACTACAGATATCCTTTACAACAAAAATAATGATATTATCTCGTTAGTCCAGCTGATTCTCAGATCCCGTTGGCAGATTGTTATGAAGAGTTCATTACTTGTTGTACGTAATTATTTGACACTGTTAATTCATTGTTCTGAATTATTACTTGTACTTGTTCCTCTTCTTTACATTCAAACTTCTACAACCCCTCCCCATCCCCATCTCCCACCCCCACCTTTTCCTTTTTTCCTTGTGTGTGTGTGTGTGTGTGTGTGTGTGTGTGTGTGTGTGTGTGTGTGTGTGTGTGTGTGCGTGTGTCTAAAATCACTATTGTAAATAGACATTAAATAAAAGATTCCTTCCTTCCTTGCATAAACGTGTCATCTAGATCAGACGAGAAATGCCCACAGGCACCTTCTAACAAACCATGGTATTATGTATTACAACGTATATGTCTAGACAAGTCATCTACATCAGACGAGAAATGCCCACAGGTGCCTTCTAACAAACCATGGTATTATGTATTACAACGCATATGTCTAGACAAGTCATCTACATCAGACGAGAAATGCCCACAGGTGCCTTCTAACAAACCATGGTATTATGTATTACAACGCATATGTCTAGACAAGTCATCTACATCAGACGAGAAATGCCCACAGGTGCCTTCTAACAAACCATGGTATTATGTATTACAACGCATATGTCTAGACAAGTCATCTACATCAGACGAGAAATGCCCACAGGTGCCTTCTAACAAACCATGGTATTATGTATTACAACGCATATGTCTAGACAAGTCATCCACATCAGACGAGAAATGCCCACAGGTGCCTTCTAACAAACCATGGTATTATGTATTACAACGCATATGTCTAGACAAGTCATCCACATCAGACGAGAAATGCCCACGGACGCCTTCTAACAAACCATGGTATTATGTATTACAACGCATATGTCTAGACAAGTCATCCGCATCAGACGAGAAATGCCCACGGACGCCTTCTAACAAACCATGGTATTATGTATTACAACGCATATGTCTAGACAAGTCATCTAGATCAGACGAGAAATGCCCACAGGCGCCTTCTAACAAACCATGGTATAATGTATTACAACGCATATGTCTAGACAAGTCATCTAATCAGACGAGAAATGCCCGCAGGCGCCTTCTAACAAACCATGGTATTATGTATTACTATAATAATAATTACAATACATGTATTTATATAGCGCAAAATCTTGATAAAAATCAAATCTAAGCGCTGAACAACAACAGCAACAACAAAGAAAACCCCTGAAGACTTCAGTTTACTTCTGTGAAAGTTTCAATTTTAACTGACATTGTGTCTACAATACGTGAAAACGCTGTCAACACGTACATCGCTATGGCAGCTTGTGTCAGTAGTACCTTGCACAGTTCCATGTTTGTATGAAGTCTGTGATGGTGCAGAAGGGATTTCTGTACAAAATGTAGACAGTGTGACATGAAGCGGCCTGCGTACAGCAAGTTAGTTCTGCTGCTGCTTTTCTCTCTCTTCTCGGAAGCAGCGATTCCTAGTGTGGGTGAGTTGGGGTTTTGTTTCTTTGTTTTGTTTTGTTTGGTTGTTTGTTTGTTTGTTTGTTGTTTTCATCGTCCGATTTTCTGATTATGGGTCATGACGCTCAGTTCTTAAATGAAACGTATGTCTGTTTATGCATGTAAGTGTAACAATAATAATGATAATATTCATGTACGCGTAACAACAACATCAACAATAATGATAATAATAAAACAACAACAACAACAATAATAATAATAATAATAATAATAATAATAATAACAACATGATGATGATGATGATAGCAACACCAACAACATTTAGAAGCTCCCAAATTTTTTTAATAAAGAATTTTTTTTTTAATTCATGTTAATTACAACGCATATGTCTAGACAAGTCATCTACATCAGACGAAAACGGAATGGCGGTCGCTTATTGCCGCCTCATTCTTTGCCAGATACGGTCTGATCATGTAACTGACGAACGAAAGAGGAAGAAAAGAGTCTACACTCTCACACAGGCAAACACACACAATGATTAGGGGGTGAAAAACCTAGACCTTACGGCGCATACTGAAATTATGGCTTGGAAATTTTCTTAGATAAGCCCAGGGGGTAAGCCCTACTCGGGTTCCCACCCCCACCCCCCAAAGAACAAATTCCGGTTTGGACTTCCGATTTAGAAAATTATACCATGCATCGGAAGTGCAACAATTCTCGAACGTCACATGATGTGTCATTTAATACGTCTTGAAAAAAATTGTTTTAAAAAGGAGAAGAAAATGACGAACATTGCTTGTATGACGTTTAAAGCTTTAAAGCAAAGTTGGTGACGCGTAACTTTAAGCTCACAGAGGTAGTGTGAATTTTTGGCACTGATTTGATCGATGTGATCTTGGCGCGGGTGGTTTACCATACAGACTTACGTGTTCGAGTGTCAACATACTTGACCAAAACTGGTTAAGGATCTACCGGGTAGCCTACCGATAAAGAGTTGAGAAAACATTTGCCCCCCCCCCCCCCTTCTCTGTCTGTCTGTTTGTCTCTGTCTGTCTGTCTCTCTCTCTCTCTCAAACACACACACACATACACACACATGTACACACACACACACACACACTCTCTCTCTCTCTCTTCTCAAACACACATCTCTCTCTCTCTCTCTCTCTCTCTCCGGTTGATATGAAACGATTTTTAAGGCGATATTTTTAAGGCGATATTAAAAATCGAGCAATGCCGTAACAATTCAGATATAAAGCAGTGTTAGAACAAGTACAATCACGTCACTCATCCAGACCATCGAACTACCACAGGTTGTGTGGCCATGCTCATGATTAATGCCTAATGTAGGGGAAAAGACATGAAAGCTCTATACAGAGAAAAGTCAAATCAGCAGCTGATATTTTTTGCCAGCTGGTGAACAACTGCTGTACTTAAAATTAAAAAATTGTACCTGTAAAACCCTGTTCTCAAAACTCATTAGGACTCACTGCGCCATTGCACACACGCGCTCGCACGCATGCACGCACGCAACACACACACACACACTCACACGCACACACATACACACACGCGCACACACAAACACACACACACACAAGCCACACACACACACAAACACACACACACACACACACACACACACACAAACACAAGCGCAAACACACACACACACACAAACACACACACAAGCACACAAACACGAACCCCCCCCACACCACACACACAACGCTTTTTTTAGTGGAGCAGGAAGAACTCAAGCTGTTAAGTGGCGAACTGATCACACTCGACTATGTTATCGCACAATCTGCATATTATTATATTTGATGAGTGTGCATGCTGAAGTATTTTGTTGTTTCCGTAAGCCAACCACTAACAGGACTTGCAGGGTCTCTTAACGTGCATACCTGCAAGCTTTCACACACGAAGGGGGTTAAGGTCCCCTCCGCCCCCCGGGGGGGGGGGGGGAGGATGCCGATTAATTGATTTGGTTCAGTTTTTACGTCGACACCCACACCTCAGGTGATATGGCCGACGGAGATAACCATCCCAGGGGAGTGGGGGCGGGGGGAGTGGGACCTATCTAATTCTGTACCGACACCACCAGAACAACAATGATGTTGAGATGGGGACAGTGAGAAGGCCAGTTTTAATATAGCACACTCCGAGATCCTGGGGACTCTTTCAGTATAAATAGTATCTCCACCTTCGGGAAATTTCTGTGCTAGAAATTTCCTTTTTTTCTGTCACTCTCTTTGTTGCTCCCTTATTCCTTTTGCTTTCTGTCATTTCTTCCTATTGTTTCATGCCTTGTTGGTCCATTCACCTGTATGTGTTCGATAAATTCTTACATACTTTTTTTTTTTGGAGGGGGGGGGGGGGGGGAGATTGATAATTGGGTACACGTATTAAGTGCATTTTTTTGCTCTAGGGAAATGAGATATGCGGAAGCAATTTTAGGTAATTTATGCCCGTTTTTACAGATGTTTTATTGTCCTTAGCTATATTTAAATTTGTATTCAGGTGGGTTTTTTTTTAATCCCCTGTGCAATAAATTGGACGGAGTGGTCAGCGTCAGGGGCATCTCCTCATATTATGTGCACGAATGCATTGATATGTGTACTTAATTTTCTCTTCTCGCTCTTTTCCCCCTATTGCATTATTGTGTATGTTTTGAAATGGTTATATCCCTGATATGGCTCTACTACTCGACTTTTCTCCTCAGTTTGACCGGAAAATTGAACTGAACGTCTAGTCCTTCGGAAGGGGGCGAAAAACGAGTCGGACCCGTGTGCCGTCTGGCTGTGCACGCTAAAGATCCCATGGCAGTTGAAAATCGTAAGGATTTGGGCAATGCCCGGCTGCCTTGTCATGAAAACATTGGAGAGATAGGTTGATTTCCCAGGTCCCATCCCTTGAAGACCAATTAGTCTTCTTGCCTTTCTGAAGTCTTGGTAAAAAAAAAAGAAATGTGAATATGAATATGAATTTGAAGCGAAGGAGAGGGGATGGGCGCCGCCATCGTGGTGCTGGCCCCGAGAAAAGTTGAAGTCTCTGCCACCTCATTCCCTCACGACCCCAGGGTTATGGAACTATCTAGGTAGGACCTCGGGACCTGGCCAGCTCGCGGATTTATGTGCAAGCTTAAGGCTTATGCCGTGATCATTCTGGATCTTCTTCATCACATGGCATCTGTGACGTTAATGCGTATGGAATTCATTCCGAGCGCGTGAGACGTCATCTTAAGAAATTGAAACTGAAACAGTCGGCTGGGCTTTAAACAAAAAATAAAAATAATAATAAAGGTGGGTTAAGGCCCGAGCAGGACTGCACACATGTTTGACCTGTGAGATTGGAAAACTGTAAGCTACGCGGAAGTAACCTGGTGAATCAGACCCGGTACGTTACGATTGGAAGTCCAATATTTACCCACCTCAGACTGTCGTATACCGATTTAAATTTCCCAACCCATCGTCGTTCCCCCCCCCACCCACCCCTGCCTATACATTTCATTGGATTGAAAAATCTCAGGATAGGAATTTTATCCTTCAGCGAGAAATATCTGTAGAGCAGAAGGCACAAGAGAAGTTTTTTAAAGGTCTTTACTATGATTGATAAATTTATTTCTAGAACTGGATCTCGGATGTAAAACTTCAGCTGCAAAAAACAAAAACAAAAAAACAACAAAAAACAAAAAAACCACGGTAATATTACAACCATGTTACCCAAATTTGGTAAAACTCCAATAACAAACAGCCAAGAAATCTCTCTCTCTCTCTCTCTCTCTCTCACACACCACACACACACGCACACACTCCACACACACACACACACACACACACACACACACACACACACACACACACACACACACACACACACACACACACACACACCACACACACACACACACACACACACGTTGAGGGGAGGGATGGAGGGAAAGGGAAATACCCATCTGAATTTGCATTATTCGCGGTTTATCTTTGAGAGAGGACTGTGGTCAAGTTTTTGTCAAAGATCCATTTATGAACAGCTGAATATTCTTTGAAACATGTTCTGTAGATCTAACACGAATGAGCACACACACACACACACACACACAACACACACACACACACACACACACACACACGCACGCACGCACGCACGCACGCACACACACAGCGAGAGAGAGAGAGAGAGAGATTTCGTGGCTGTTTTTTACTGGAGTTTTACCAACTTTGGGTAACATGATTGTAATGTTACCGTCTTTCGCAGCTAAAGTTTCACCTCTGGATCCAGTTCTAGAAATGATTTTATCAATGAGCGCGCACACACACAAACAGAGAGAGAGAGAGACAGACAGACAGACAGAGAGAGAGAGAGAGACAGACAGACAGACAGAGAGAGGGAGAGAGAGAGACAGACGACAGAAAAAGAGACAGAGACGGAGAGAGAGAGACAGACGAGAGAGAGAGAGGAGAGAGAGAGAGTCAGTGAGAGACAGAGAGAGAGAGAGAGAGACAGACAGACAGACAGAGACAGACAGAAGACACAGAGAGAGAGACAGAGATAGACGAAGAGAGAGACGGAGAGAGAGAGAGAAAAACAAAGAGATAGAGAGAGACAGAGAGAGACGAGACAGAGACAGAGAGACGGAGAGAGAGAGAGGGAGAGAGAAGAGAGAGAGAGACGGAGGAGAGAGAGAGAGACAGAGACAAAGACAGAGACAGAGACAGAGAGTCCATACATTCGACATAAACTGTCATTTTAAAGAGCTTGTAACCTTTCCTTGAACCCAGTTCATGCAACAAAAACTTTTTTTTCTCTGGCACACGAATATGCATGACGTCAACACTACGTGTGAACTGGCTAAAAAATCACTCACGAAAAGTTGACAAGAGGAAGCGACGGGTGTTATTGATATATGTATTTTTACCTGTAATCTTGTTTGGCGAACGAACTGATTGACACTGTGGGTTTTTTTGACAAGAAGGAAGTTGTGTGTGATGCCTTTGCGACGTCGGCGTGTTGGAAAGGCAGTGTTGGCTGCTGTGAAGGTAACTACGCCATGATCGTTTTTTTTTTTATGTGTGCGTGTGTGCTTGTGTGTGTGTTGTTGTGTGTGTGTGTGGGGCGTGCGTGGTGTGTGTGTGTGTGTATGTGTGTTGTTGTGTGTGTGTGTGTGTGTGTGTGCGTGCGTGCTTATGCCACGATCATCATGATCTTAACGATCACATGGAAAAGACACCCCCCCCCCCCTCCAGTGGGATGCCGGGGACTCTTTCTGTATAAATAGTATCCCCACCTTCTGGAAATTCTGTGCTAGAAATTTCCTCTTTTGTCACTCTCTTTGTTTCTGCTTTGTTCCTTGCTTTCTGTCATTTCTTCCTATCATTTTCTGCCTTTCTGGTCCATTCACGTGTATGTGTTCGATAAAGTCTTATGTACTTTTTCTTAGGATTGATAATTGGGTACATGTATTAAGTGCATTTTTGGCTCTAGGGAGGTGAGATATGCGGAAGCAATTTAGGTAATTTGCGCCTGTTTTTATGTGTTTTGGTGTCCTTATGTATGCTTATTTTTGTGTTCAGGTGTGTTTTGTAAATCTCCCCAGAGCGATAAATTGGACGGAGTGGTCAACGCCAGAGGCATGTCCTTAGATTATGTGCGCTAATGCATTGATCTGTGTACTTAATTTTCTTTCTTTTTTTCTGTTGAAGGTTTGTATCTTTTGATTCATTGATTGATTTGATTCAGTTTTACGTCAGCACCCACCTCAGGTGATATGGCCGACGGGGATAACCATCCCAGGAAAATGGGGGCAATGGGGGACTTATCTAATCCTATACTGACACCACCAGAACAATAATGATGCTAAGATGGGACAGTGAGAAGGCCAGATTTAATGTAGCGCACCCGGGATTCGAACCCACAACCATTAGCATGTGAATCCGACGCTCACACCAACTGAGCTACAGAGGCCCGCTGTATCTTTTGAAGCGGTTATAGCCTTGATATGGCTCTACGCAGTCGGCTTGGCTTTAAACAATAATAACAATAACACGGAAAAGACGCTTCATCGCGCTAATTACGTCATGGTCGTGCTCGGTCAGGATTAGTGTGCACACTATGCAGTGCTGAACAGTATTCAAATGTGGGCCAACGTAAGTTGCTTTATCATTAACATTTCTAGCTTCTCTTCTTCTGCCTTTGACGCCAGCCGCATGGTCAGGACACATCATCATCATCATGTGCCCTGCCGCTTGGCACTGGCGATCATGGCCCTCCATATGTATCTATCCCTTGTTGCCGCAAGTACTCCTCCCATCCTGTCTGTTCTCAGCCACTCTACACGTCCGTCCAATGTTTTCTCCTGGGTCTACTTGGTGCTCTCTTTCCCTCCAGCTTTCCTGTTGTGACCAGATGCTCTAATTCCCCTTTCCTCATAAAATGGCCCATAAATGTTGTCTGTCTTTTCCTAATCTTCCTTAACAATAATCTTCTTGTGTCTGCCTCCATCAAGACTGTCTCGTTTGTTTTCTTTGCTGTCCATGGAACTCTTAACAGTTGATTCTTCTTAGAAACCACACCTCGGCTGCCTCAATCTTGTTCCGGCTTTACGTGTTGACTGTCCACGCTTCACAACCGTATAACATTATCGGTTCTATACAACATTCAGGAACTCAGGACACGTATACCGACAAATGTGGCGAGTTTTTGTTTTTCCTTGCCTGCTGGCTACCATTGAGATTGAGGCATATGACCTGGTATTGCTCCACGCTGAAGGGACCTCAATGGGAAAGTGCCATTCTCGTCTGATGAAGACGACCATGTAAACAGTTGCGTTATATTACATGATAGTTGATACCATGGTTGGTTAGAAGGCTCCTGCAGGCCTGGCACCTCAAACCTCAGTCCTTTTTGTTTTCTGTAGGGAGAAGAGTGGCAGAATGGTTCAGTCGTTCTGATAATAACTAAACTCGAGGTTCCAGGGTTCACTCCCCCGTAGAGGCCTCGACTTTTCTCCTCAGTTTGACCACCGGAAAACCGAACTGAACTGAACGTCTAGTCCTTCGGAAGGGGACAAAAAACATGTCGCACCCGTGTGCCTTCTGGCTGCGCACGCTAAAGTTCCCACGGCGGTTGAAAATCGTGAAGAGCAAGGCATTGCCCGGCTGCCTTAGCATAAATCATTGGAGAGATTGGTTGATTTCCTAGGTTCCACCCCTTGCAGACCAATTGGCCTTCTTGCCTTTCTGAAATCTTGGTTTTGAAAAATGTGAGGATGAATTTGAAGCGAAGGAGCGGGAATGGGCGCCGCCCTCGTGGTGCTGGCCCCGGGAAAAGTTGATGTCTCTTACACCTTACTCCCCTACGACCCCAGGGTTATGGAACTATCTAGGTAGGACCTCAGGACCTGGCCAGCTCGTAGGTTCATGTGCAGGCTCAAGGCTCGTGCCGTGATCATTCTGGATCTTCTCCATCACATGGCACCTGTGACGTTAGTGCATATGGAATTCATTCTGACCGCGGAGACCTCATCTTGAGAAACTGAAATTGAAACTATGTAGGGGTTACCCGGCCCTTAGCTCATGGGCAATAGACCTACCCTGTGAACGCCTGATTAATCTGTCATAGGATGTTGTAGTGTTTTTGCTAGGTGTGGCCTCGCCAAATGCTGTCCTGATAGAAACCATCGCCAGTTGGTCAGGTGGCAGGATGTAATTTTTACATTTTACTATTTAGTACAAATCATATCAAACTACAAGACAATGACATTAAAAAAAATCAAAATGACAGAAGGTTGTGTGTTTGTATATCTAATTATTTCCATATCCTACCATTTGCCAGTACAACAACAATGTTGATATTCGACATAAGCATTAAGGTTTTGAAACAGTAGCACTTTTTAAAAAAAAAGTATTCTAATCACAGTTTTTTTTAAAACTTTTGGATGGAATCAAGATGACTTTAAAAAAATATCAATAATATAGTCACCTTAGACTTTCAGTTTTCACTCTTGAGTGAAATCAAGATAACTTCTAATTCAAAAGAAAACCAACCAACCAACCAACAAACAAAACTCCAAAGTCTTCTCTAGAAAACGGGAAGCTGTTGGTGTCTGTGTTAATTTTGGAAACAGTACAACAGAACAACAGGACACAAAATGAAAAACCCAAACTGTTCTCTGGAACATGGGGAGCTGTTAATGTCTGTGTAAATTCTGGAAGCAGTGACCGGCCTGCGACGGAGAACCGCATATATATCCCTGGTAATCGATGCTTCCCCAGGCTGTTAGACTGAAGAAAGAAACGCCGTCTGGGCGGTGTCCCGGAGTGACATCATGGTGGTTGAGATCTGCTGACGTGTTCACCCCAGCAGTCGCCTGGCTCAAAGCATCGTAGACGTTTTTTGTTTCATAACAGTTCCTTTCTGGTACGGCCGTTAAAACAGCCAGAGCTCTGCTCAGCTCCTCTCGTCTGCTACGACTGTTTACAAAGTACCCCCTCTTTCTTCCTCTTATCCAAAGAGAGACGAAAACCAAGGGAGGTTAATCTCATTCATGACCTCGGGACTACTTGTTTGTCCAAGCAAGCCAGGCTTTATTTCACACGTAACCTTCATATCTGAAGGACATCTGCCGCCTGCGTCCTGTTGGGTTGGGGATGATCACTTCACTTCACTTGCACGTTCACTTCACTTCCATGCTGGCTTTTCCCAGACAGATCTAGGAACCAGAAAAACAAAAACAAAACAACAACAAAACAAAAACAAAGCAAAACAAACAACAACTAAAAAGAATCAGAACGCGTATTTCATACAACCAGACAAGACAGGCGCAAATTTTCGGCCTACTGTCCTTTGTCAAGCGTAAACGTAAGATCACAAACGAACAAATGTCAAACACAAAATTAGACAAAAAGACCTAAAACTTCTCTGCTGTTTCGTCCAGTAGGAGACAAGGACTAAAATGAAATCAAAATGTGTTCGTGAATAATGGTAAGAACTGGCGACGAAGGCCAGTAGGCTGAAAATTTGCACTGGTCTGATTGTAACCGGAAAAAAACACGAAAAAAGAATAAGAACGCGTATTTAATACAACAAGACAAGACAGACGCAAATTTTCGGCCAACTGGCCTTTGTCAAGCGTAAGATCACAAACACACACACACCAGATACAAAAATTATGGGAAAAAGACTGAAAGTCCTCTGCTGCTCTGTCCAGTGTGAGAAAAGGAATAAACTGACTAAGATGACATAATAATGAGTTTTTGAGTAAAGATGATGTCAGAGCGGAAATGAGAACTATGACGCACTAGCGAAGAGTAGTTTTGGAATGTAAAGGATACCAGTATTAAATAATGCATAAGAGAAAACATAGGTATATGTTCGACAGAATGGGAAAATATTTAATCAAGAGGTATGGCTGATGTAAATGGATCGTGCTTAGTGCAACGAATCCGGTCTGACCATGGAATAGGAAGAAAAACATCCTAAACCAACAGCCAAGGGGTTGAAGGGAAAACCCGAGTCCCCGGAGAAAAAAAACTTTAGTCAGACGCGGCTGGGCCTGTCTTGTGAAAGGAGAATTCAAACAGATTGAATTTAAAATAAAAATGACAAAAAACAAAAAAAACAAGTAAAAATAAAAAGCATATGTGCAGCCGCAAAGCCAATACCTCACTGGGATGGGAAAATGGTGATAATAATGGTCTATTTCAATAAATCATCATCGAGATAAAACATACATGGCCTCAAGGGCACATTAAAAGAAGACGATAGTATGCATAAAATCATCCAAGTAGTATAAACATAAAATATACATGAGGGACAAGAAATGCTATACCTACACATTCTTCGTCTTAATGAACTGATATCACAAACGACTGTGACAAGATTGTCTGCTTGTATTAAATACGCGTTCTGATTCTATTCGTATTTTTTTCCTGGTTCCTGTTAGCTTGAACGCGGGCAGTCGCACTTGTTTTGGATTCCAGACAGATATAGCTCAGGATGAATGCCACACAATCATACCATTCACTCGTAAATTGCAACTCTGCACTCCTTCACGCAGGCAGTGAAAAGCGTAGGCTACGTCACTTTACGAATTACTGTTAAATCTCCTTCGAATTTACTGTTAAATCCTTACCAGTTAAATTTGACTAACGAACCAACCCTATAAAGTGGCATCATATGATCAGAAAGTGGCATCATATGATCAGCTTGTATGACTCCAATCAAGGTGTATGCAACGCAAACAACGATTTCTGTGATTTTTATCATGCACTGTAGCTCAGCAGAATTAACCAAATAATTTGCCTTGTCTACAACACTGTAGACGACTGCACGCACGATTTTCTGTGATTTCCTACCAGGCCATGTTCTCATTGTTCACTGTAGTGTCTGTTTCCTTTTTGCCAGAGACGCCAAAACCGTGACGCCATGGAAAATACGATACAACCGTCTTTCATTTGGAACAAGGACCTAGACTATCTACATGTACACCAAGATCAGGTTGTGGGACCATCGGTTGTCAGGACTGTGATGCCATGGAATACGATCAACCAACATTCATGGAACAAGGACTCAGACCATCTACATCCAGATCAGGCAGGAGAAGCGTCGGTTTTAGACATCCCGGTCGAAGCAGCGGTACCGCGGACGCGTCCGACGTTGACTTTCAGAATGAGCAAGAAATACGGAGAGCCTATTTACAATTGTTCACTGGACATACGGTTAAGACACAACAGACCAGTCATGGATGTAGCGAGGATGTAAAGAACGAAAGGAACAGCAGCGGTAACAGCACCACATCCACCGTCACCACCACCACCACTACCACCACCACCACCGAGACCTTTCTCAGCACTTACGGTGGCGGCGGTGACAAGATTAATGAGAGCTCTTCCGAGTCAGAAGAGAAGACTGAAAGTTGTGTGAATGTAGCTGGTTCGTTCAAAACCCATACCAGGAGTCCAGGAAACCATCTCCCGCCAGAAATGTGTTTCTCGGTTGACTTTTTGAGGAGAAGAAAAATGAGTCAGGTCCCTGTGAGCGAGTCGAGTGATAGAGGAATGGTGTTGGGAAACGACACAGGGCAGTCTGTGAGTGATACAGAGGGAAGGGTGTCACGCGTAGACCTCCGTTCGGTGGACGTGCTTTTTGAAGAGTCCTCACAGAGTCTGTCGGACAGAATAGACCGGGCGAGAAAGCGTTGCAGCGCCATGCGTAGTGACATCACCAGTCTGTCCACACGATGCGACACGTTGTTCTCACAACTGAAAGACGTCAGAGCCCGCATGACGTCGATATCTTACATCACGAAACGGAGTGACGTCAGGGGTAGTGACGACACTGTCTCTGGCTGTTGTGACGCAGGCCTCGTGTTGGACGTCACCGTCATCATCTTCGCTCTGTGGAGGTACTCGTTCAGGGGTTTCGAGACCAGTTCTGAAACCGAACGATCTGGTTGTCACAGCCAATCCCTCCAAAACCTTAAGTATTATTGAACGTGTTGAAGAAGAGTTAAGTCTTCGTCTTGATGAATTGACAGCTTACGCTTCCAGCAGCGATGTGGCATTGGAGCACAGTGAAGAAGAAGACGGCCAGGTCGGCGTTCCAAGTGGTTTTGTTGAAACACAAACAACTCGCAACTATCAGGTGTTTACAGAAGCCATTCCAGCTTCATCTAGTTCAGAACCAACTTCAGACGAAGAGCTAGGTTCAGCAGAAAACGACAGTGACATGATTTGTGGAGAAAACGTGTTCTATAGGATTGGCATGTTAACCCCTCCACAGAGTGATGAGTCTTCTTCACTACGCGAGGACAAGCTGGACCGAAGAGGACCAGACTTCGACGTCATCAAACCCGGAAAGACGTCATACACAGGTCATGGTGACTTCATGCCCACCACACCAGTGCTGTCTATCCACTCCTTCACGTCAGACGGCCACACCCCCGCCATAGAGGCCTTGACCTGTCTGGAATCGTTCACTGACTCTGGAAGACTGACTTTTCCTGCGCTCCTCGTGGATGACCCCTGGTCCGCGCAGTCTTCCGCAATGATAGACACTCCTCCTTCCACTGACCAGTCTGTCGGCTCGGACGACCAGCAGACCCGAGCATCAAAGGCTTGCCATTTCCCAGCCTCAGAGCTCGACGTAAACTGTATTTCAAGCGAAGACAGTGATCACGGCAGTGAAGAATCACAGTCTCCAACAGACGGCTCAGAGTCGGACTGGAAGGATTACTGTACAGACAGCAATTCGTCCTGCCCTTCCTCTCCACTGATTTTCCCTGAAACTGCCAATTGGACAAAAGACCAAGCCGGGCGTGTAGGTGGGGAAGAGACATCTGCGACAAACGATGCCATCAAAGAGCATAGAATACAGAAATTCGGTGCCCAGAAGCTGGATAGGAACGTTCCTTTCTGCTTGGACGAGCGTAATCTAGAAATGGGTGAAGAGACTGGAAGGCAGTTTCTGTATGTGACGCCACGTCTGAAACCAACATACCATCCACTATTCAGAAGTCGTTAACAGGAAGTCTGCTGGAACCCCAAGAAAAATTGGTTGTCTTGCAGTTGAATAGAAATGACAACGAAAATGATGATGACAAAATTCACATTTCCAGCCGCAACCGATGGATAAACAGTTAAAGCCTTCATGGACGCCATTCAAGAAGGTGGAAGCTAATGATTCCTCTGAGAACAGCGGAGATGCCATAAATGGCAGTTTGGAGAACATGGATTCATCACCACATGTCCCGGACTGTCTGACTAAAAGTGATCCACACAAATTGATCATCTCCAGTCCACCAAGATCAACACATTTACCACAAGAATTGAAGTCGGAACACAAACAACAGAGTAAAACTACTCGATCGGAACCACGCAAAGAAACGGGAAATCCAAGGACACTGACATCAGTCAAGGGAAATGAGACAACGAACAACTGTCCCAAAGCGTCAGTATCACCAGAGTCAGAGCCAGAATCCAATCAAACAATGTCTGAAATTTGCTTTTCTCCCAAGGGACAAGAATGCCCCACAGAGGAAAATCCAGACACGGTGTCAAGAACTGGCGGTACTGTAATCCCCACAGATACAGACACGGATGGTCACAGGATCAGTTCACTTACCCATGCCCAGTTTCTGTGGAACATCAGAGGGCCAGCTGCCTCGTATGACTCGATGCTAAACGGTGTAACCCAGACTGTTCCGTCAACACCAACGTCAGATAATCTACACCAGCAAGCCGTATTGGATGAGCTAAAAGATCCCAGTTCTGCGGCAAGTGGAAGCCTCGTCAGAAGAGGATCCGACAGCATAGGTCGGCTCTTCATCTGCAGCATCTGTCAATGTCTCATAAACAAACAAGGTATTTGTCTTTATCAAAAGTCAGACAACATGGTGTGGACTCCAGACTGACGACGGCCATGCAGTCATATAACGCTCTGGAGGGTATATCATGTGATTTCAACTTTTTACGAAACAGACCATCCCAGGAAGACGACTGTTTGAGAGACTTTAACAACAGTGTTCCTTTTCATGCTGATGGTGTACTGAGACAGAGCAGTTGTTCTCGAACATTGCATGGAGATGCTCAGCGTACCCGGAACAGATGAAACCAACAGTCTACAGTATGACCACAGACTTCAACGCTGTAACCTCCGAGGTCTTTCCAGCCACAGACGGCATGCAGAGAAGTCAGTCTGAGATGACTGTTCATTCACGGAATAACTCTTCCGCCAAGCAGCAGGTATCGACTTCAGATAACTGGCATCTCCAGCATGACGGTAACCAGAAGAACAGGACACGTATCGTCATGCTTGATGAATTGAAGACAAGGTTTTACGAGGTGACCGAAGTGAAATCAACAGAAGTTGAAATCTCACTGGCTCAGTATGAACCAGTCTTCAAGATTACAACAGACTTGCTAGACAAGGGTGTGCAGAGTGAAGAACGTGTTGGCTTGAACAGTGAGACTACTGTGTCTTCCACTAAAGACACCCCAAACGTACGCCAACACTTGCCCGGACAGAGCAACACAATATCAAACGTAACATACAATATAACGGACGCTCACAAACGACACATCCTCAGTTGCATCGTTGAGGATGAAAGTGAAGAAACAACCACAAGAAGCTCGGAAGGTTTACAGAAAGTCGACCGTGCGCCACACACAACAGATACAGTTAGAGGGTGTGCTGCAGTGAACGTCAGATCTTCACAATTGTTTCCTTCAAAGGGGTTTGGGAAACTGCCAGCAGACGCAGTAGGAGTGGTGCAGCAAGTGTCATCACCAGTGATGGCTAGGCAGAGGGATAAGGCAGCACTAGAATATTCTTCACCTCCACAGACATGTGACCCGTTGGCTGTACTGAAACAGGAGACGGGTCAGGACACTTCAGTCAATGTTTCGTTTGAATCCTACTTTGATGTTGTGACTCCATCAGCTCCTGCTGTTGCCAGCAGAAACTGTGAGGTGCTGACCTCGACACCAGTTGTGTCAAGTCAAAAGACGGTGAGACAAAAGGACGGCGTTGTACACGCCTTTTTCCCTACCAACCAGTCAATTGAACAGTCCTGTATTTTTGAGACGTCAGAAAATGCTGAAGTGATTTCACATATTTCACAGATTCGATCAGAGTTTGCAAAAATCTCAGCAGTACAAAATGATAATAATGCACAAAATGAAATCCTTGTGAACTGTTTGCGGAGGAGTGACATGATGCAGGTCTACTGTCTAGAAAGACGGACAAACACGCAGACTGTACTGGAGTGAAGAGGAATTCTACGTCTGCCCAGATCAAGATCACAGTGGATACGATGAACAAGGACAAGATACAGTCCCACACAGACACCGAGTCCTACCGCATGCCAAACGTTTCCACAGCAACGAGAGACAATGGCCCAGACCGCCACAACTCGGTAGACATAAGATCAAATGTTGAAAATGATGTGAAAACATTCCTGGCCGCCGAGCATCTCCCAGGAAAGGTAGATTTTACAGACACAGAAGGATTTTCCAGTGGAAGAAGCGAAATGAACACGCTCGACTGCTTCAGAAACCTGCCTATGTCAGATTTCATAGATGCTGCAATAATCTTGGGCAGCAGTTCTTCAAAACATCTTAGGATCAGTGGAATAGTTCCAGGCGAAAACTCTTCAGAAGCGCAGAAGAAATTTCTCACAGAAGCACGAAAAAGATTTCTCACAGAGGCACGAAAACGATTTCTCGCAGAAGCACGGAAAAGATTTATTTCAGGGCGGGTCAAGGTACATTCCAAGATGTCGAACAGAGCTGAACACAAAGTGGATCCTGAAACGGCAAAGAGAGGAGACGTTTTACGGCAGAGTCCTGACGGCCATGACGATCCTGTTGACACAGCCGGAGACCTTCCCGAAACAAAGCCACGTCCCAAACCACTCCTGCCCACACCTGCATACCGACGTTCCTCCATGATGTTTAAGCAAGGTGGTCATGTCCCTCCATGTCCACACTGTCTGAACCATGTTCTACCTCCTGTGACTTCCTGTCCTGCTGGGAACCCCACGCTGCCACCTGGGCGCCGTTCCCGCAGGCGTGTGGGACCGCCTTGAACGGAGAAAACTGCTTAGGGACACCGTTCACCCACACGCACCAGGACGGACAGAAGTCGGTAGCGGATCACTTTGGGTCCTGGGCCAGACTGTACAATGGCCCTGCAGCTTTCTGTGCTGACCATGGGGGACCCTCCCAGCCTGTCTTGCCCCCTCGTCCTGCACCATTAGTTTCTGACAGCAATGAAGGGTCATCCAGTTCTTCCTGCTTATTGAAACGACCTCGGCGTCGGCAACAGCATGTTTCAAAGTGCGTTGCAGAGATGACAAAACCACTCCTCATGGACAAAGCTTCAGAAATCCAGAAAGAGTTCGTCCCTCAACCACACGGGCCAGAAACCAAGGAAAGACATCAGCATCCGCGTACTGTTAAATCTGGAGTTCGCGCCCCACCATCAGAGACGATTTTAACGCCACTTTCGTCTCACGAGGATGCAAAGAATGGTGGGGAGCAAGAGTTGAAGGAAGAGGTCTTGCCTCTGCTGATGATGACGTGGACATTGCTATTTTGGTGTGGGACGATTGCTGTACGTGACGTAGGTAAACACGACACAAATGACGAAACAGCAGGTGTGAACAAAAACGTATGTTGATATAAACATGATTTGTTTTTCTGTTCTCTTCAAGGACAACATCCATGCCAACTTCCAACACCACAGAACCTGTTGGTAGCTGTTCGCAACATGACTGGCGTATGCGGTGTTTTATTTGTTACCTGTGGGTTGAGCCAGGTTTCTGCTACTGGTTCGGTTTCTCAAGATGGTGTCTTCGCGCTGACGCCACCGATGTTCGGATGTCAATGATCGTGGCATGAGCCCTATGAGCTGGCAAAATGTTGAGGTCTTACATAGGCAGTGCTGTCCTATCTGTTACAGCACTAAGGTAGATGGAAACTAAGAGTTAAACGCACAAAGAAGAGTAGTCAATTTGTTTGACCCAAATCACCTCTCTCCCTTCTTGTTGTCCTTTAAGGTATCATACCACTGAAGAGTCCAGTTGATGTAGCTTTAAGACTTGGGAACAAATAGGAACTAGGAGACGTGAAATGAACAAGCAAATTCCGTCCTTTCATCCAGGTGTCCAGGTGTCCAGGTGTCCACTTTTCTTTTTGGACTGCACATCTGTACCCAGGTTTGTTAATCGGTTTGTGAAAACTTGGAAGGGGCACCGAGGATATATACTTCATTTTTGTTGTTGTTTACTTGTTTTGAGACCATCTTTGATAATATAATATAGCATGTCAGGAAGAGAAAGATAAGATATAAAAGGAAAACAGGAATATGATTAACAAGGAGGAAACAGGAAAGAAACACCATTCCAGTTTTGTTCAATTATCTCAGTATTTGGGCTTCACCCCCGTATAAAAGAGGAGAAGCCACATTTTGCTATCTTGTAGACCATCTCATTTTGTGATCAGTGCTTATAGGCTTACTGAATTTGTGATCATAATTCGAGGGAAAAAATCACAAACAAACAAAACGGAAACAAACAAACAAAACTGAACAAACAAACAGACAAAAGTGCCATTGTTTTTCAGCAGTGTAATAACAACTGAATGTTTCATTTGTAATTATATCTATTTGTACATTTGTGATCCGACATGACTTATAAAAAGAAACGGGACCTTAGACGCCATTGTTCTCCAGAAGGAAGCGACGTTTACATGTCAGCAATGTAGTCTCAATACAATTGTTTATTTGTATTTTATTTATTTGTACATTTTAATCCGAACTAAAGTATATAAAGATACGTACTTTTCCCTAGGATTGATAATTGGGTACATATATTAAGCGCATTTTTGGCTCTAGAGAGGTGAGGTATGCGGAAGCAATTTTAGGTCATTTATGCCCGTTTTTATACATGTTTTGGTGTCCTTAGGTATGCTTATATTTGTATTCAGGTGTTTTTTTTAAAAATTACCCTGTGCGATAAATTGGACGGAGTAGTCAACGCCAGGGGCATATCCTTAAATTATGTGCACGAATGCATTGATATGTGTACCTAATTTTTTTTTCTTCCTCTGTTCAAGTTTTGTATGTTTTGAAGCAGTTATTGCCTTGATACGGCTCTATGCTGTCGGCTGGGCTTTAAACAACAATAACAAAACAATAACAAAAAAAGGACATCAAGGCCACTTTTCACCAAAATATCGGTGTTCATGTCAGCCATGTAACTGGATCCATGAATTGTAAATCATTTTCGTATGGCGTTATTCTTCAACTCATTTGGACTCGCTCCGCATCTACGAGTACTCACAGACCTGTTTGTTTTTATTGGAGCACAGAGCTCAGGCTGCAAGCTGAACTGATCACAGTCCACGAAGTTGTTGTGTGGTCTGTATCTTTTGGTGGCACGCATGCAGGGTGTTTTTCACAGACCTGTTTGTTTTTATTGGAGCACAGAGCTCAGGCTGCGAGCTGAGTTGACCACAGTCCACTATGTTGTTGCGTGTCTGTATCTTTGGTGGGCACGCATGCCAGGTGTTTTTCACAGACCTGTCTGTTTTTATTGGAGCACAGAGAGCTCAGGCTGCGAGCTGAGTTGACCACAGTCCACAATGTTGTTGCGTGGTCTGTATCTTTGGTGGGCATGCATGCCGGGTGTTTTTCACAGACCTGTCTGTTTTTATTGGAGCACAGAGAGCTCAGGCTGCAAGCTGAGCTGATCACAGTCCACTATGTTGTTGCGTGGTCTGTATCTTTGGTGGGCATGCATGCTGGGTGTTCTAATGTTTCCATGAGCCAGACACTGACGTGACTTAAAAAGGATCTCTTAAATTTAAAATACATGCTTGACGTTCTGCGTGCGTGTACACGTGAAAGAGGGTTTAGGCACTGGCAGGTCTGCACGCGCATCGAACTTGCGAGATCTGGAAAAAAAAAAACGTCACCCTTTATCCACCAGGCGGGGGTGTCTAGGCGGATTAACCCTTTGACTCTTGCTCGTTGTCCATCAGCATCCTTGCACTGCCGACTATACCAGCAAAAGCAAAAACTTAACCCTTTGACTCTCTCTCTCTCCTTCCCGATCCATCAGCTTCCTGTATGAAGCTGGTGGATAGGATGAGACGGTCAAAACGTTATGTTTTTGCAGTTGATGGATAGGATGCTGGAATCGAAGAGTTAAACCCAGGACCTTCCGACTGGGAAATTTTGATGTTTACCCACTAGACTATGACGCCCCTTCATCACTTTTATTTGGATTTTATTCATTTTATTTATACGTTTTAATCCGATATTACAATTGTATAAAGTATAACAGGACCCTTTGCCTACTTGACCGATACGAGGGCACAAAATAATCTGGTCTTATCCATTCTTTAATGGCAAATAAGTGCAGAGTATTACAAGCTTTCCTGAGTCGGTCATCCATTAATTTTAAGAAGCGTGGGTTGCATACATTTGTGAACAAAATATATTGGTATAATTTCAAATTTTCATTTTACCATAAATTTGCTTTTAAATGTAGGCTACATCTTATTTATCATCTAAAGAATGCCGAGTCCTTCACTGTCAGTTATCATTAGCACGCACGGTCTTACTGGAAGCCATAAAATGAAATAATGGCAACCGTAAACTTGGTTTTTAATTCGCGTACGGTGAATAATCAGACGAACGAGAGAATGTGGTTTTATTTGTATATATACTGCAAGAAAGCAAGAGCGGGTGTGTGTGTGTGTTTGCACGTGTGTGTTTTGTGTGTGTGTGTGTGTTTTGGTGTGTGTGTGTTTGTGTGTGTGTGTACGTGTTTGTGTATGTGTGTGCAGTCCTACTGGTCCTACAATGCTCAATGTCCTGCAGTGAACAGGGGCTGGATATGGTAGCATTGTGAGAAAGTGGACGCGTATGTAAGTGTGTTTGAGTGTGTGTGTGTGTGTGCGCGCGCGCGCACGACCGTGTGTGTGTGTGTGTGTGTGCACGCACGCGCACGCGTGTGTATGTGTTGTATAGTCGCTCCATTTATTCTTCTCTCTCTCTCTCCCCTCTCTCTTTTCCACGCTTTTCCTCGCCACGAGGTATGCTTCACATCCCAAATGTCTTCCCATTGTACATCTTAGTCCTTTCTTTGTGTTTTCTCAAGCTGAAAAAATATCTCACCCCCATCCCCCATAGCCCCCACTTCTGTCTCTGTGCTCTTCACTTGTCTAAATCCGACTTTTGTGAGTTGTGCGTGTGTGTTGGCATTCTTCTTACGTGTCATTTACTTTTGTGAATGCGAGAATGTAAATATTTGTATACTGGGGTGTAAATAATCATCATCAGTCCAGTCTTACCCTTGGGAACTTTTCGATTACATGTGTTTGAGAGAGAGAGAGAGAAGAGAGAAGAGAGAGAGAGAGAGGATGTGTAGGGTGGGAGAGAGAGAAGAGAGTGGTGTGTGTGTGTGCAGGAGAATGTGCGTGCGTGTGTGTGTGTGGAGAGAGTGTGTGTGTGTGTGCAAGAGAGAGAGAGAGAGAGAGTGTGTGTGTGTGCAAGAGAGAGATGTGCGTGCGTGTGTGTGTGTGTGTGTGTGTGTGAGAGAGAGAGAGAGAGAGAGAGAGAGAGAGAGAGAGAGAGAGAGAGAGAGAGAGAGAGAGAGAGAGCAGTCAGAGAACAGACCAAAATCGTCTCTGTTGTAAAAATATTGAAAACAAGATGGTCATGCCATACCATAAAGCTCCATTCTTGCGATCTTGAAGTGTGATCCGGGTGATACTTAATCCTAAACGTAACTCTTTATAACTCTAACCACTTTCCCAGCTGGTGGATAGGAAAGTGATCATTTTAAGCACTTTGGTTCAAATGGCCTTGACCTTGTTGCCATGACTTTCAAACTTACATAGTCGTGACTCCTCAATGATCCAAACCTTTGGCCCAAAGTTTGGTAATTGTTCATCCAGAAACTGCTTAGAAAATCTACTAGCTTTTTTGTTGTTGCCATAAACGTGCATCTTTCTCTGAGACACGAAACAATCTCCTTTCCCGTGTATGTGTATGTGTCCGTGTTTGAAAGGGAGACTGAAAAGGGACCCCTTTCAATGTATTCCACAGATAGCACACAATCCACAAACAGAAGAAAACAAAAGAAAAACAGCAAAGAGAGGTCTAGTCTGTTTTTTTGTACATTTAATAGAAATGAAAATGTAATCATTGATTAACGTGAATGGACACAATACAAACGAGTTGAATCTTGGCAACACAGAGGTAGACACGCCATCAATGAACAACATACAGATCCACAAATCAAAAACATACTGGATTCAAACCTTCAACCACAAACTCTGTGGAGCTCCCCTCTTACCCTCGAGATATCAACCTTTTTTTTTTTTCTTCCAAAAGTTCTTTATGTCGACTATTCTCTCTCATTCATACACACAAAGCACATCCCCCACCTGTCAAACCAGACCCTTATTCTTCAGCAAACGTTCATGTTTGTACAGGCATGCCAATGTCAACCCTAACTGCTCATTTTGTGAACTTCCTTGTTGAAAACAAACCCCACCCTCCCACCCCAAAGAACAAAAAAACTTACTGCAGCACAGGCATGCATTAACGGCGTGATGTATACAGATGTAATGTCCTTTAGCGATTATCTCCCCATCAAGTATTTTGATGATTTTCTGATTTTCTTCAGAACCATTTACGCACGGGTTTTGTTTTTTTTTTTGTTTTGTTTTGCCCACACTGCGCAGGTAGTATGTAACTTCACAGTCAGCATGCTCTGTCTCCAGTGTGCTCGAGATCTTTACTGCCTTTACTCCCTTCTAAATATCTTTTTGTCCTGAATAGATTGCCATACTTTTCCCTTTTATGGCAAGATGCTCTAAACTTCCGTTAACTTTTCTGGAGTTTCTAAATCACATAATAACAACAACAAAATGGTCAAGCCATATTAATAATTTCCCTTTCTTTGTGTCGTGACAGCACTTTTTCTCTGACTGCAACCTTGAATGTCATCTATGCACAATGACACTCGATGACTTGTCCTCATGGGATTGAACGTGGGATCTGACTCTAGTAAAGATTTGCCGGTAAACAGTCAAAGAACACATCCATGACTGCCCGTTTTCATTTTGGTTAAGAATCCAACCATAAGCAATCTGGTAAAGAACTATCCATATACAATGAAGATACCCCTCCATGATATTAACTGATCATTGTCATTTTGTTAACACTTTAACTACCGCACCCTATCTACAAACTGAAAACTTAACCCTTTGACTTCCTGACCCTATCCATCAGCTTCCTGCAGGAAGCTGGTGGATAGGGTGAGGGAGCCAAGGGGTAAGTTTTTGCTTTGCTAGTATGGTTGACAATGCAGGAAGCTGGTGGACAGGGTTCTGAAGTCAAAGGGTTAAAGAATTCAACCACAAGCACCCTGGTAAAGAATTGTCCGTAAACAGTCAAGGTACCTCTCCATGACATTAACTGCCCATTTTCATTTTGCTGAAGATTCAACCATAAACACTCTGGTATTATCAAGAACTGCTCATAAACAGTCAGTGTATGTCTCCATGACTGCTCATTTTCATTTTAGTAAAGAATCAACCATAACTGTGATAAAGAATTGTCTGTAAACAGTTAAGATACCTCTCCATGACTGCCCATTTTCATTCTGGTAAAGAACCATAAGTACTTTGGTACAGAATTGTCTGTGAACAGTCAAGGTCATTCTCCATGATTGCCCATTTTCATTCTGGTAAAGAACCATAAGTACTTTGGTACAGAATTGTCCGTGAACAGTCAAGGTCATTCTCCATGATTGCCCATTTTCATTTTGGTAAAGGAACAAAGCACTTTGGTACAGAATTGTCTGTGAACAGTCAAGGTGCTCCTTCCTCCAAGAGTGTCCATTTTCATTTTGGCATGCAAAGAGCCAACCATAAGCAATCAAGAAAACTTTCCATGACAATTTTCACTGGTTCTGAAACTCTGACCAAACACTGAACCACAATCTTTTAAATTTTTTTTTTCCTAACACAGGATTTCAATTTCTCAGACGAGTGCAAGCACACTGTTTTGCCCACACTGTGCAGGCAGGATGTTGCTGCACAGTCTGCGTGCTCTTCTTTGCTGGGCGTGCATGTTAGACGTTTTCATGTTTCTATAAGCCGCCAAACACTGACATGACTTACAGAAACTTAACGCGCATAAGTGATATTCTACATGCTATTATACACACGACGGGAGCCACAAACAGGTCTACGCACGTGTCAACCTGGGAGCTGAGAAAAGTCTTCAACCTTTGCCCAACAGGCAGGAGGTACCCAGGCATGATCGAACTAAGGTCTTCCGATTGGGAGCCTTGACATCTTACCCAACTGACTACCATGACCGTCCGATCATTTCAAACATACCCTTCAGTCACAAATGTCTTTGTGCTCAAGTTTTAAACATGTGGGCTGAATCCATTCGAGCAAAACTTACAGATGTATGTTTGCATTTAGGGTAGTCGTGATTCCTGAACTGGATACCGATGTTCGATACATCTACTAAGTGCAAAACTGATTTTAAAAAAATCTATCCATGAACAGCAGGAAAATCCTTCCCACTTCATTCGCTTATGGACACTTGACACAGACACATATGCCACGCACTGTTCTGAATAACACCTCATTTTCTAACCCTTTGACTCCCGCAACCTTCTCCACCAACTGCAAAAACTTATCCCTTTGACTCCTTACCCTATCCACCATGTTCCCGCAGGAAGCTGATGGATATGGTAAAGGAATCAAAGGGTTATGTTTTTGCTAGCATGGTTGACAATGCAGCATGCTGGTGGACAGGGTGTGGGAATAAAAGGGTTAAAGAGATACATAAACAGGACAATAATAAAAACTGGGACATATTCATTACTAGGTTAACCCTTTGACTCCCCACCCTGTCCGCCAGTGTCCTGCACTGCTAACCTAGCTAGCAAAGCAAAACCTTAACCCTTTGATTCCCTCACCCCATCCACCAGCTTCCTGCACTGCTAACCTTGCTAGCAAAGCAAAACCGTAACCCTTTGACTCCTGCACCCTGTCCATCAGCATTCTTGCACTGCTAACCTTTTTAGCAAAGCAAAACCTTAACCCTTTGACTCCCTCACCCATCCACCAACTTCCTGCAGGAAGCTGGTGGATAGAGTGAGGGAGTCAAAGGGTTAAGTTTTCCCTGTTGGTGGATAGGGTGCGGGAGTCAATACCAACAATAATGCAATTTGTATAGCACAAAACAGGCCGTACTTGTTGAACTTTACATAGCAACAGCAACAACAACAACAAAACTGATCCCCTCTTTAAAAAAGAATTTAATCTATCCACGAACATCTCAAAAACTGTCTACCCAATACTGAGTCATGATCTTTGTTTTTCTAACAATGTTCTAATTGGTGATGAATAATCACAAGCAATCTAAAACATCATCAAATCTTCTTGACAGATCTTCAACAGTCAAATATGCTGCATGAAGTGAAATTCTAGACTTCAGTTAACTGTTGGCTAAACATTCGTATTCCAGAGCAAACACATAGCTGGCTAAACATTCGTATTCCAGAGTAAACACACTGCTGATAAACTTTTGAATTCCCGGAACAAACACATTGCTGGCTAGACTTTTGTACTCCCAGAGCAAACACAATCTTTTGGGCCTAGATATGTAGCTGTTTGATATCGTTCTACCATTCATACATTTCTCTACCAACACACTGCCGAAATTTCAGCTTCACAAGAACCCAACCATCCCAAATCCATTCCATGATAATCTATCAGCCAGTATTCCATCATCAGAAAACTCCATCCACATGGGCAAAGGTCATCACAATAACAACAAACATTATTTAAGCTAAAACGGTGGATAAAACGGTTGACATGAAATGTGAAAAGTCCGCCACATCAAAATCATCTTTACTGATAATTTTCTTTCTTAAACTCCAACCACCCACACAAACAAAACAAAACAAAAAACACAGAAAACTCATCAAACACCGTGGTCGTTAAAAAGTATGGTACGTGGTTTCAAGGTGATGTAAATGGGCACAGAATGTTTTAAAAATCTACAGGGCATTCTCACTCTCTGACATGTTCAGTGTGAGGGGCAACTAAAACAACAGTTCAGAACACACATGCAATGTCACATTAAACTTGTGGGAAATGGGACAGTCATCACTCTTGGTTCAATGGTGCGTGATCAAAGGGCTGCAACCGAATCCCAATCTTTCCTATTTTGTAAAACCGTCTTTTCTTGTTCTGCAGAGAGGATTAATGCAAAAACAGGACAGACGTTTCTAAGTGACAAGTCATTCATGAAGCAAAAATGGGAACTGACAGATAAAAACTTTTCCACATGTCCATTACAAATCAGTCTGACATACATCCATTTATTGCAGTGATCATGAAACCAATTCTGAAATCTAATGTACAGTACATCATCATAAAAAAAACAACAACATGCACATAACTACACTCTGTTAAAAAGAGACCAAACACTTGCAAATGATTACACAATTTAACAAGACGTTCTCTGTTTATCACTGCTGAAATGTAGTACACTCGTACTGGCAGTCAAAGCCTAGGACATACAAATATATGTACATAACTTGTTCCTGAAAGATAACATTTTTATCAAACATACACACACACATCAATACACAAACCCCATGATACAAGAAAACACACACAGCAGTACATGCATCCTTAAACTACAATATATATATAGTAGTAGCATTATGTTAGTAATGGTAACAACAATCACATATTTCACCAGACAATATAATGACATCTAATCTCAACTGACATGCAATAACATCTCAACCACCCCCTTCCTCCCTCTCTCTCTCACTCACATCCAAACCCTCACCCACAGGTAATGGTTGCAAAATGGTGTCCATTATCAGTTACATCACCACAAGCTGAGCCATAGTTTCATCACTTTCGAGCTCTGCGCTCTCCAAGTTACCATCATTCCAAACGCACTCTAACCAAAGTTCATTATCCATGTCAAACCAGCACTGTCTGCCAAGCTGCTCCAAGTCAATTGCTCTCCAGGAAGACTTTATCAACAGATCAGACTAAATCCTGCATCTTAGAGCTTTCTGAGAAGCCCTTATCAATGGCTCCGAGCCTTACCAAATCTTTCTGAGAAGCCCTTATCAACACAGCCCTACCAAAGCCTTCTGAGAAGCCTTTATCAACACAGCCCTACCAAAGCCTTCTGAGAAGCCTTTATCAACACAGCCTTACCAAAGCCTTCTGAGAAGCCTTTATCAACACAGCCTTACCAAAGCCTTCTGAGAAGCCTTTATCAACACAGCCCTACCAAAGCTTTCTGAGAAGCCTTTATCAACACAGCTACAAGCTTTCTGAGAGCTTATCAACACAGCCCTACCAAAGCTTTCTGAGAAGCCTTTATCAACACAGCCTTACCAAAGCCTTCTGAGAAGCCTTTATCAACACAGCCCTACCAAAGCTTCGAGAAGCCTTTATCAACACAGCCCTACCAAAGCCTTCTGAGAAGCCTTTATCAACACAGCCTTACCAAAGCCTTCTGAGAAGCCTTTATCAACACAGCCTTACCAAAGCTTTCTGAGAAGCCTTTATCAACACAGCCCTACCAAAGCTTTCTGAGAAGCCTTTATCAACACAGCCTTACCAAAGCCTTCTGAGAAGCCTTTATCAACACCAGCCCTACCAAAGCCTTCTGAGAAGCCTTTATCAACACTCTGAGCCCTACCAAAGCTTCTGAGAAGCCTTTATCAACAGCTCTGAGCCTTACCAATGCTTTCTGAGAAGCCTTATCAACACTCGAGCCTTACCAAGCTTTCTGAGAAGCCTTATCAACAGTTGAGCCTACCAAAGCTTTTGAGAAGCTTTATCAACAGCTCTGAGCTTACCAATGCTTTCTGAGAAGCCCTCACAATGGAATCCGAGCTTACCAATGCTTTCTAAAAAGACTATCAACAGATTAGACAGAATCGTCATTGTTACCAATGCTTTCTAAGAAGCCTTCTCAACATTGATGAATCCCGAGTTTACCAATGCTTTCAGAAGCACTCTTGAAAGACAAATATCCTGAGCATTGTCATGCTTTCTAAGAATCTCTTATCAACTGATGAAGTCCTGCGTCTTATCGTGCTCGAGAAGCTCTTATCAACAGACTAAATCCCGCATCTTATCAGTGCTTTCTAGCACTCTTATCAACCAGACTAAATCCTGCGTCTTGATCCATGCTTCAAAGCAGTCTTATCAACAAACGCATTAAATCCCCACCTTATCAGTATTACCATGTATGCCAACCAATACTTTAATAATACACATGATCAGTCCAGTAACAGTTGTATAAACGACTGCAAAGCTCAATTCTACAATGCCAATCACAGTGATTGCAGTAAACTTAGGAGAGGTGAGGCTGAAGGTGTCAGCAGCAATGCGGAAGGGCATGCAAAAAATCATGGCTTGTACCTTCAACCCACCCCAGTGCCTAATTCCATGATCTCTTGAATAGATGGATGCTATTTGAATGGCGTCCATAAACCAAGTCTCATTCTTTCTGTCTATGTTTGACACATTTTCCCTCTCCTCTACCTCCCTCTCTACTGGCGTCAATAGAAAGAAAACCTCTCTCTGTTAGTATGAAATTTTGGTTTTGAAAGTTTCCTCTTGCAATTAAGTCTAATAAAAAACAAAACAAAACAAAAACAAAACAAAACAAAACAAAAGCTCTCTCTGTTAGCAGAAAATTCTTGGTCTTTGAAAGTTTCCTCTTGCAATTAAGTCTAGCAGAAACCTCTGTTAGCAGAACATTTTTGGTCTTTGAAAATGTCCTCTTGCAATTAAATCTAATAGAAAAAAATACAAACCTCTCTCTGTTAGCAGAAAAGTTTCGGTCTTTGAAAGTCTCCTCTTGAAATTAAGTCTAATAGAAATCCATTTCTGAAACAACCTAAATTAGCTGCAGGGCTTTCCCATATTCATTTTCTATGTAGTATTTTCTCTAATGCAGTAAGCTGAACTGCTGGCACTAAACTGCTCTCTTGATTCCCAAGCTGACAACCTCTCTCCATCATGAACAGGTCCCCTCATGCAGTTCACCATTCACATTGAAAAAAAGTCTTCCAGTTTCAGACAATCATACCTGGAATTGGCACTAAACACAGAGAAGCACACACATTACTATCTCTCACAGACAAGTTAGTTAAATTACAATTCAGTTCTTTCCATTCTCCCCTCTTAAAACTAACACATTTACAACTCAGTTCTTTCCATTCTCCCTCGTTAGTGACACATCTAGAACTCAGTTCTTTCCATTCTCCCTCGTTAGTGACACATCTAGAACTCAGTTCTTTCCATTCTCCCTCGTTAGTGACACATCTAGAACTCAGTTCTTTCCATTCTCTCCCTTGAGTGACACATCTACGACTCAGTTCTTTCCATCCTCCCTCGTTAGTGACACATCTAGAACTCAGTTCTTTCCATTCTCCCTCGTTAGTGACACATCTAGAACTCAGTTCTTTCCATTCTCCCTCTTGAGTGACACATCTAGAACTCAGTTCTTTCCATTCTCTCCCTTGAGTGACACATCTAGAACTCAGTTCTTTCCATCCTCCCTCGTTAGTGACACATCTAGAACTCAGTTCTTTCCATTCTCCCTCGTTAGTGACACATCTAGAACTCAGTTCTTTCCATTCTCTCCCTTGAGTGACACATCTACGACTCAGTTCTTTCCATTCTCTCCCTTGAGTGACACATCTACGACTCAGTTCTTTCCATTCTCCCTCGTTAGTGACACATCTATGACTCAGTTCTTTCCATTCTCTCCCTTGAGTGACACATCTACGACTCAGTTCTTTCCATTCTCCCTCGTTAGTGACACATCTACGACTCAGTTCTTTCCATTCTCCCTCTTAATTGACACATCTAGAACTCAGTTCTTTCCATTCTCTCCCTTGAGTGACACATCTACGACTCAGTTCTTTCCATTCTCCCTCTTAACTGACACATCTAGAACTCAGTTCTTTCCATTCTCCCTCTTAACTGACACATCCATGACTCAGTTCTTTCCATCCTCCCTCTTAACTGACACATCTAGAACTCAGTTCTTTCCATTCTCCCTCTAAACTGACACATCCATGACTCAGTTTCCATTCTCCCTCTTAACTGACACATCCATGACTCAGTTCTTTCCATTCTTCCTCTAAACTGACACATCCATGACTCAGTTCTTTCCATTCTCCCTCTAAACTGACACATCCATGACTCAGTTCTTTCCATTCTCCCTCTAAACTGACACATCTAGAACTCAGTTCTTTCCATTCTCCCTCTAAACTGACACATCTAGAACTCAGTTCTTTCCATTCTTCCTCTAAACTGACACATCCATGACTCAGTTCTTTCCATTCTTCCTCTAAACTGACACATCCATGACTCAGTTCTTTCCATTCTTCCTCTAAACTGACACATCTAGAACTCAGTTCTTTCCATTCTCCCTCTTAACTGACACATCCATGACTCAGTTCTTTCCATTCTTCCTCTAAACTGACACATCCACAACTCAGTTCTTTCCATTCTCCCTCTAAACTGACACATCTACGACTCAGTTCTTTCCATTCTCCCTCTTAACTGACACATCTACGACTCAGTTCTTTCCATTCTCCTCTCTTAACTGACACATCTACGGCTCAGTTCTTTCCATTCTCCCTCCTAAGTGATACATCTCCGCACTCAGGCAACCCCAAAAGACCGACCATATCAACATCATCACTGCATGGCGAATCGTGTGCCATTATCACTTTTCAGAGGTATTTCACACAACAGTTTAACTATCACCATGAAAGGCAGTCTCTTTGATTCAGATTGCGTATAACCATGAAAGACGCAGCATCATCTTCCAGTCTTATTGGGCAGGGATGGGGTGGGGGATGGGGGGGAACAACAACAGCTACTGTAGCCTCAATACTGTTTACGTATCACTGAAGAAGTGGAAGATGATTCAACTGGTTCCACAGAATGGTACGATAACTAAAGTTTGGGTCTGTGTACACTCTTATCAATAGGGAAATGCAATTCCTTCATTTGTATGATAAGAATGAGAAGCAACATCAACAGTAATCTTTTCATGTTTGAATATAGACATGGTGCAGTGAAATGAAATGAAACTTTAAAATGAAATGAAATATCATCATCCAATGGTACTAGACATTAACATTAATACAATACACAGGCCAACTTACATATTTGCAATCTCTAATTTGCTTACATTTAAACAACAGAAAAAAGGATACTGCGAAAGAAGTAAAAACGAAACAAATTAAGACAACATTAAAAAAAAAAAAAGAGAGAAATAAGACATCTGATTACAAAAACATGAATATGAATATGCATATTCAAATGAGTGTATGTTCATGTCTTAAAACAAATAAAGAAAGAAACAAATCAACAACAGAAACAACAATAAATACAAATAATTCAACATAAATGTGTGAATTTTGACATGCCATTCCTTTCATGTTTGAAAGTTCAGTACACCATTTCCACAGCGAAGTGTGTTTGTATGTAAGAATGTGTCTGAAGGATAGACTGTTATTGCTACTGGCTTTCTTGTTTAAAACCCAGCCAACTGCGTTGAGCCATATAGGCTAAAACCATTTAAAAACAAACAAAACACTGCAACAGGGGAAAAAAAAGAAAAAGAAAAGAAAATTAAGTACACAAATCAATGCATTCACATACATAATCTAAGGAGATGCCCCTGGCGTTGAGCACTTTGACCAATTTATCGCACAGGGATTTAAAAAACATACCTGAATACAAATTTAAAACATAACTAAGGACACTAAAACATATATAAAAATGGGCCTAAATAACCTAAAATTGCTTTCGCATATCTCACTGAAGAATAGAGTGCCTTCAATTCAAATATAAAAAAAAAACACCATGAAGCAGAATGAATACTGCTAACATATTGAAGATGGCCATCAAGAAGAAAATGGAGAAGATAAAGGAAACATACACACAGGGTGATACACACACACACACACACATAACAAACAAACACCAAAACAAAGGATGAGAGAGAGAGGGGGTGGGGAGGTGGGGGTGTGAAAGGAAAGAGTAGAATATACGGGAAGAAAAACTAAACACAACAAAATCTTGACCATTTTGAATTCATTATCCGGTTTTACTTCTTAAAAACACAATTTGAATACAGGCAGATTAAAAAAAAAAAGGGGTGGGGTGGGGTGGGGGTGGGGGTGGGACCGATAAGAAAAACACATCTCATAACACTATACACTTAAACTCATACTGGACTACAAACTGGAAACATTATAATGGCAGTTATTCCAGTTATCTTGTATTTCTACAGCACTAACACTAACAGTAAACCCAATAAGACTGATCCCTGATGTTCACACAATTTGTTTAGCCCTATTACGATCCAGTCAATTGCTGTTTTGTTTAATGGCTCAGAATTCACTTGCTTATTACAGAAACTGGACCTGCAACATGGGCATTCTCTGCCATCAGTCTTACCACACTGGCACTACACAGCCGTGCTCTTAGTTTTCTTGTGTATTCAGCAAACGTTGCCAGTTTAATCAGCACAAACTGTTTCTGTACAAATGCAAACACGCAACAGCATGTGCAGTCGTAAGCAGACACCATCCCAACAGGATCCCAAATGCACCATCCATTGAGAAACACTAATAAACATTCATTCAGTGCGCAGATCACAAGAGTGTGCACACACACAGATACACACCACAGTTTGAATTACACGCACACACAGACACACACACACCACAGTTTGAATTACACACACACACCATAGTTTGAATATCATATGTAGCACAGATAAAATCCTATTCAACATGGATATAGCATAATGATAGTACCACAAAATATTCACGGTAATGACAACATCATAGACCCAGTATCAACAAAACCTCACTGCGATGTCAACAAGAGACGCTGTGGATGAAAAGACACATAATCAAAGTTTCCAGACGACGAAGTGTGAGTCACAGGAAGAAGACTGCTGCAGGTAAACAAACAACTTGATCGTAGTTCCAGACAACGTTTAACAGGGTTAATGAAGGAGAAGAAAAAGCCTAAAGGCCGACCAATCACTCATGAGACAATTACAATCAAGAACATAAAATCTGTGTTAACCACCAACTCGTCTGCACTACTTCTCAATCACATGTTAATATCAACAACTTTGGTCCAGTCAGTTTGAAGAGTTTGCTTGACAACTGTCATAACATTGGTCACAAGTCTGGAATCCATCACAACACAGTCAACCCTTGGTTACTAAATACTGGAAATAAACGGATACCAAACGACAAAGGGGTATACATACATAAGAGTGTAGGTTAACAATAATGGTTCGTACGGCAAAACACTGCACAAAAAAAAAGTTTGACACACTTTTCGTGCCCTTGCCCAAGACGGCTTTACACATTGTTACAGTCCACAGTAAAACAATCATGAAGCGAATGACGTTTATGTACTCAACCTAATGAGCCAGTGACCTTCACTGTTTAACGTAAGGTACTGAGGTTAGCTGTCGCTGGAAAAGCACAGGTTACTCTTCCCCTTGTTGTGATGCCTGTGCCCTGGTTTATTGCAAAACGGTGAAAAACACGCGCACACATGTATACACAAAATAACAGTGATCATCAAATTGTTTTGCATGAAGGCGGATTCAACAGTGCGATTTGTGCAAGTGGTGCCAGCCATGTTGTGCAAAAGAACTACGATTTCTGTCATCTCTCCAAGCGACAGTTCTGGAGTTTTGTTGCCATTTGACTTTCATCAAGCCCTCAAGTGATACTTCACCTACAGTTCCTGATATTTATTGTTATTTTTTTTTTAAAGCCCAGCCAACTGCGTAGAGCCATATCAGAGTCATAACTGTTTCAAAATATACATTATACTTCAACAGGAAACAAAAAAGGAAAGAAAATATGCTAACTGGTGGTATGTTCAGTTATATATATATATGCAGTGCTCCAAGTAGCTATCATAGTAATCTACTCTGTGTAATAACAACAGATACTCCCATGACTCATCACACAGTATACATCAGGCAACTTGTACATTACTACAATTTACTTTTATCACAGCCCGAAGACCATTACCTTATTAACGCTGTAAACCCACAGTACAAGTACCGACACAGATCAGCTCCACCCTCATCATGAAAAGTGTACAACTGACCTATCCACAGCACATTGCAAACACCTCACAATCATGAGTACAAAGAACAAGATAAAGACAACCAGACCATGAAACCCCAAGCTGTGCTGGACGTGCCAGCCCTTTCGTTTAAAACCATCTCTCGATTAAAAAAAAAAAAAAAAAAAAATCATAAAACCAAACAAATTGTTTTTCTTTTAAAAGGCCAGGTCAGCAAATAACACTTGAGGAATGGACAACTAGTCCTACACTTGGTATAATTTTCATTCATGTCAAGAGTAGATGATCAGTTTAACATACACATATATCTTTGTGTGTGTGTGTGTGTGTGTGTGTGTGTGCGTGCGTGCGTGCGTGCGTGTGTGTGTGTGTGTGTGTGCGTGCGTGCGTGCGTGCGTGCGTGTGTGTGTGTGTGTGTGTGTGTCGTGCGTGTGTTCTGAGCTTTCTTCACATGCTTGTATGCGCATTGTTTGACCGATACTATGCAGACAGTGTGTTGCTGCTTATTTCTATAATCTGTCTTCAGTGGATAGGAGGTTGGTTATTTTCTTGTGTTTCCATACGCCACTGAACACTGATAGTGATATAGCTTACAGCGTCTTAAAGGAACATAGTTGATGTTCTGTGTGCATATATATATGTAGGCTACAAGAATGAGGTTCAGGACTTTGGCAAGTCTGTTCGTATTCTGAGCTATGACCCAGTATGAGATGGGAAAATCTCCACTCTTTATCTATCAAGAAATACCCAGGCAGATTCAAACTCAGACCTTTCGAAACCATCTCGTGGATTTCATTAGAGGAGGCTTTCAGAAAAGTACAGGGTAAGGAACTGAATCAGAATGAAAAAAGTACATCACTATGTGACAAGAAGATTGAAAAACACGACGAGAAAAGACAGAAAGAAAATGTCAGTCATAGCATAACACATACACGCTATATATGGGACAGCTATCAAAAACTCAACATTATCATTTATAAATGTTAAGTTAAATCCGTCGGTTAGACAGATGATCTACAAATTCAGCCAGTATGTAAAAGTTTGTTTGTTTTGTTGATAGATCACAATGTGTTTGGGCAACGGTGAAAATTGCAGAAGACTGTGCATATGTTGTCATGATGAGGGTGTCACACAACAAATGCTAGGCCCTGGATACTAGTTTCATGTTATTTTCATCAATTGCTATTCCTCAACAGAAAAGCCAGCATCTGAACACACTTGATGCATAACCACCATTGTTTTACAGCAACACTGGTATATCTGTATCTGAAAATATTCCTGTTCTGATAGCAACATCTGCCGTCACATTTGCGCTAAAGTTCACGTTATAATATCACCGTATAAGAAAAAACACACACACACACGTCAGAAACAATGACATGTTTTCACTGTGTGTCAGCCACTATGCACTAACCCACAGCCACCAAATGAGGGGAATTAATATATCAGTTAATATCAGTCCATGTCGTACTGACACACATTTTGATTTGAACAATATTCATGACTGACATTTCATCATCCTACACACACGGCTGTGACTGGGAAGAAAACTTATTGCTGAACATCAACGATATACTGGCAGCTGTGATCACATACCTAACTGTATATCACATGTATACAGTCACTTATAGCAGTGGCTTTGATTCACAGTCACATCAACAAGTCTAGGTAGAAACTAAAAGAGTTTACACACGCTCATGCGCTCACATCTCGAAACAAAAGAAACTTTTACGGCATACTGCAGGTAAACAAAGACTCTACTTAATGCTCTCACGACGTTACTGTTTACTATATAAATAAGTAGATATAATATACTTTAAATGTTACAAGTCATATGCATCATATTGAAATAGTTAGTGTAATACATATCCTGAACTAAAACTGCCATTACATGTATTTGTAGCCCAGTTAGTAACTGCAGAATCATTATAAATATTGTTCAAATGATCACTTATTGAAGTGTTCAGAACACACAGGCCAGCATGAGCATAGTACAATACCTGTAGTGTTCATTCTTCACATAAGTGAAATAATATTGTATGATCTAAGATATTCACATAACCTAATACCAGTCACAACAGAAATATGATAACGGTTCAAAAACCAACCAATATTAACATCTGCTACACACCAAAAGTTTTATTCTAGCAAGTGAAATAGATGTAATGCTTAATGTTTAACAAATGAAGGTCGCCCCCTTCCTGATCTCTGTGCAAATTTCAGAAAAACAATGCAAAGTGTGTGCGTTCTAGAGAACAGTGCCACTATACAACATCCTGATGGTGCTGCAGTGTAGACAGACCACATAAATTATATATGAACTATGAAGGCGGTAGTCTGTATCTGCTTGGATTTCTTCATGCAGAGACGGTCACAGGTGTCACTGTCTCTTTATAATGCGCCATTCCTTCACTTCTGCTTTACTTCCCCAACACACACACACACACAAGTTACAGTCTCTCTCTCTCTCACACACACACACACCACACATGCACTACAAAGACTATTTAACTTTTAAGACAATGCCACCATTATCTACAGCTACAATCTTGGGTCACACATCCATCCAGAAACATATAACACTGTTCAAAGTTGCCATAAACTGATCTACCACTTAACATTTCCTTTGCCTCGTACATTTCCTTTGCCTCGTACATTTCCTTTGCCTTGTACAATATCAACACCATTATAACATATACTACTTATACATCTCTGATTGCAACTGACAACATTTGGCCACATGAAATTCCATCTATGGGTCGCAACTGATGAATTGCCAGTTGCGACTATCATTTATTTATCTGCTGTCGTCGGTGTCAACAGAAGAAGGTAGGACTTTTCTGCCACAAGAGCTTCAAGGAGGAACAACTCTCTGCACTTTCTGTAAATAAGTCAACCTTTTGTTCATTCGAAATTCTGGCAAAGTGAAGTTTTTGCACTGCTCAACAGGTCCGTGACAAAATCTTCATGGACGAACTTAGTGTTGCAGACGATGAATGTTCGAGTGATGATTCTGACATGTGATTTGGTTGACAATTCCAACAAAAATATTGTCAAAAGTAGAGACAATGATGTGTCAAATTGTGGTGATGGTGATGCCCGCTCACTGTTTGTAAACGCTATGAGAAAGAACAGTAAAAAACGATCATGGTGCTAGTACAGGCCTGTACAGGCGTGGTCAAATTGAATATATTCAGACTCCATTTTCTTTTGTAAAAGTTAATTAAACAATGTATCAAGCAATCAGTATAAATACACAGTTTCACAAAGTTGTAAGCAAAACTATTCAGCAACAAGCGTGCACGAGGATTTTATGTGACAGAACCTATGGCATTGATTGCAAACCTTTTTCTTTTTTTTTTGGTCAAAATTTCTTGGTTAGGGACAGCAAACATAGACATTGCATGGTCATGATTGTGTTAACTCCTTGACTCCCACACCCTATCCACCTATTGCAAAAATTTGACCCTTTGAGTCCCTCACCCTATCCACCAGCTTCCCGCAGGAAGCTGATGGATAGGGCGAGGGAATCAAAGGGTTAAGTTTTTGCTTTGCTAGCATGGGTGGCAATGCAGGATGCTGGCGAACAATGAGGAGTCAAAGGGTTAAAGATGGCAATGCTGTGTTAGTAATAAATGGTCCAAACTCTAAAAATATCTCGGAAGAAAAGGACAGAAAATATTTTAAGATACTACCCTGATTTACCACTAAGGTTCCGATAACATTCGCTTGAAGAACGTATTACGTAAGGCGGTATCTTGCTATACGACTTAAGGTTAAAGGTAACACTTTGCTTTTAAAGTTAATCAGTTTCCAACAGCTTTTCTGATGGACCTTCATCTGGTGAAGAGCTCTGCTGGGAGGCTGGCCCCAGCTTAGTTGGCCGTTTATACCTGAGCGAGAATCTGTGGGTGGATGGGAGATACACGTAGTTTGCATCCACATATTTTTTTGTACTGAATTTTCTGGGATGTATGTATGTATGTTGTTTTGTCCACACTGTCCAAGCAATACGTTGTTGCACAACCTGCATACTCTGTCTTTGGTGGGTTTGCTTGCGGGATGTTTTCATGTTTCCACAAGCCACTGAACAATGACATGACTTACAGGACCATTAACACGTATATCTGATGTGCTCACGACTTCAAAAATTGAATGTACAATTAGAAATCAGGCAACATACATCTATAAAGCTCTTAAGAGAAAAACAGTCTGCCTTGTCTTAAAGTCAAATTCTACCGATGTGTGCCTGTCAAACCTATCTGTAAGTTCTTCTTGTATTAGTGAAGTATGAATGTGTAACCCATATTGTATTTATTCCAAAATATTTGAAGTATGCATTATCTAACAATGACTATGTGTTATATGTTGTGTTTGCATAATATTCATAATGTGTACACACATCCCTTCAAACGGCGCTTTGGCCTTATTGAATAAAAAATCCAAAACAAGTGCACCCCCCCCCCCCACCCCCCCCCGCATTCAAGCAAACAGGAACCAGGAAAGTCTGGTTGTATTAACTCTTTCACCGCTGATGGCGTCTTTTGGCGACAGTACAGCAGACCACCGATGTCACCAAAATGCAACAACAATAGGGTCTGTTACTCTCCGACTTACTGCTCTTAATTGTGGGAGGCTGGAAAGGCCTTATTTTGTACACGTGACAAGGGAATCCCTAGCTATTCTTAGACGGCATCTTTTCGGTGCATTGACAAGTTTACAGCAACTTTTTTCCAAGTTTTCTTCGCGAGTTCGATCGATTGTTTATTCAAAATGGCTGCCTCGACAAGTAAACCCCAGTTCTTCACTACTGAGCAGGTGACTGAGCGTTTGAGACAGCAAACAGGCCAGAAAGATACAGAATCAGATGAATACCCAGTAAATGAAGATGAACCATCTTTCTTCGAGCAGAGTGGCAGTGATAGTGAAGTGGGGGTACTGCGTGCTATGCAACAGGGGCGTGGCCAGCCATGTGCAGCAGTCACTCGCATGACACCCTCTACACCTGCTGTTCTCACTGACACTGACAGTGATGGTGAGAGTGGAGAGTGTACTACAAAAGTGGCAGTTTCAGTGTCAAGTAAACGCAGCGGAAAATCACCCAGTCAGGGTCAAAGGTCAACCACAGGCCTACGCCTGCAAAATCACCCAGTCAGGGTCAAAGGTCAACCACAGGCCTACGCCGGCAAGGAACAGGGCATGGCGACCACAGAGGGAGAACAGCTGAGCAAGTGACTGACGTGTTTCAGTAGCAGCATGTGTTTTCCTTGGATTACATACTGGATTATACTATTCCATGAGAAATCCAGCTGTACTGTAGACTTCACTTCGTGTTCAGCTGTACTGCAGCACTGTTTGTCTTGTAAATTATGTCTTTGTTTTTATCCATACCAGGTTTAAGTGCAAAATTTGCATTGAAAAAAAAAAATCCCCATCAAAATTCAAAATCAATCCGTTGCATAAACAGACTTTATCGATGCATAATCCCAAACTCCAATCATTCTTCTTTCTTTAAAAAAAACAAAACAGAAAGCAACTTGGTTGAGAAATAAGAAAGTTACAGTCATTTGAAGTCGGTAGGTGCATTTTTCTTGTCTTTTCTGTAAAACAGCTGGTGGTGAAGGGGTTAATACGTGTTCTGATTCCATGTTTTTTTTAGTTCTTATTGAATAAAATTCTTATTCTGATGTGCATGTATGCATGAAAGGGGTTAAGGTACAGGCAGGTCTGTACATATGCTGACTGGGAGACTGGAAAATGTCTTCATCCTTTACCTACCAAGCAGGAGATACGAGGCAAGTTCGAGCCCAGACCCTCCGATGGAAGTCCGAGGTCTTATTCACTTGGCTATTGCAGAGATATCTGCATTGAACATCTGAAATGATCATATAGTGACAAGCTTCTTTTTTCCCTCTTTATTTCAATATTTATTTGTGTGTATGCGTGTGTGCACGTTAACTTCAGATTCAATTTTCACTGTTTTTGTTGAAATTTCCCTCATGAAATGTGGTATCCCATTTCCTTTCCGATGTTGTTCAAATGAACATATTCACACAAAGAACACGTCAAGATGGGACTGAGAGCAACTGAAAACCAGTACAGTATGAGGTAACCTCTGTACATATTCTTAATTCATACTATGGCAAAATCATGGCTTGGTCCATTGAATTATGTGTGTGTGAGTGAGCATGTTTGTTTCTTAATTTCACATGCATGTACTCCAAATTGCCGCAAAGTGCCTGGCAATATCCATACCAAATGATGGCCACAAACACTACTATTATTCTACTACTACTTACTGCTGCCTTGCTGTGAAACGCGTGTAGCTGAATGAATGAGTGCAACTTGACCAGGGACATGGATTGGGAGACAGGCAATCCACTGTTTCGTTGACCTGAGTTTCGCTTGGCTTGATTGGCCCGAACAGTCAGTACCTACATGCGCGAAACATGTAATCATCATGTGCCCTGTCGCATGTCGGTGGTGGTATGGCCCTCCATACGAATCTATCCCTTGTTGTGGCAAGTACATTTCCCACCCTCTCTGTCCGCTGCCATTCTGCAAGTCCCTCCAATATTTTCTCCCTGGGTCTACCTGGTGTTCTCTTTCCCTCCAGCTTTCCTGTTGTGATCAGGTGCTCTAATGCAATACACATCAACAGACATAAAACTTTGCTGTTTGTGCAATGCTGTATGTGACAGGCTTCAGGCTGCCATAGTCAGACTGACAGACTGAATGACAGAATGACTGAACTTTCTCTCCATCAGTCCATGGCCTCCAATATGACCAATGGAGCTTGCTCCAAAACTTTAATATATGCCTGTGACACTCAAAGATTCCGCTGTCTTTTGCCCGTCTTCTCATGACATACAATGTCCATTCCCCCCCTTCCTTCCCTAATTCTCTCTCTGTGAGATGCTGCTTAAAGAGATACTGGCCATAAAATTCTTTATTACACCACATTTGTAAAAACTGGCAAAGCATTAAAAAAAAAAAAAAAGGTACAATTGGCATGAAGAAGACAAGAGTGAAATAAAACTGATGTGATGAATAACTATCAACCACTGCGCATTATTATCTAAAACCGTATTATTCGTAACTTCAAATTTACAGAGTATGAACACAAGTCGACCACCTTTCTCTAAAAGAAAAGTCTGTTCCAGTGAAATATTCTGATAAAAACTATGCTCTGTACTAGGTACAATTGTTACTACTTAAATGCCTCAGCATATTCATTCTTACTGTTACCAGTGTTAAAACTATAGGCCTACATATAACCCTTACTACTCAAATACCTCAGTACATTTGTTCTTTTAATAGTGTTAAAACTATCACACACACACACACACACACACACACACACACACACACACACACACACAACACACACACACTTCATCTGTCAACCGAAAACATACAAATTTATCTACTCATCCACCTACTTGAAGCATTTACAAAAGAACAGAAATCAATCAAAAAGAACCTGATTCAACCCAGCGCTTTGGCATGTCATATACATACATACTACATATACTCATTCACACACAAAGATTGCATGTGCACACATATGGGCAGTTCATCCAAATTCAAACACAGATCTTCAGATTATGCACCCCCCTCCCCCCTGTTACTCAATACAAAGACGTTATAATGTTTGGCAATTTAAAATCAAAATACCACATTAACATAATCATAGCTTAATACAAAAGTTATTTCTTAAGTTAAAACCAAATATGAAGTCTGGAGTTATACTTCCTGATACTGAATAATCCATCCCTGTGGTTTCATCGTGTGTACACGCACGGTTCCAATGTGTAGTTTTTGTTTAAGATGGCGTACATATATATATATATATATCTATACAAATCTGGACCTTTCTTTAAACTGTTCTACAGTCATTCAAGTCTCATATGTCCCAACATCCATAAAGAATACATAGTGGTTTGCATTTCATCCAATGTATCATCAATTACAATGTCTCACAATCAGCATTAAATTCATTCAACATTGTGTCCCATGATACTAAGATTGCTTCTGCTTTCTTTTTTTTCCCTTGCAGGTTTTTAAAAATGTTTACGAGTCATAGACTCACGATCTGACGATCCGAGTTCAATCCCAGCCTGCAACATTAAAAACTGGCCTGTTTATTATCCATCTTAATGTTTCCATCATTCTGGTGGTGTCAGCTTAAGCCTTTCAATGTCCTCACACAGTCAGCTTAAGCCTTTCAAATGTCCCTCACACAGTCAGCTAAGCCTTTCGAATGTCCTCACAAAGTCAGCTTAAGCCTTTCAAATGTCCCTCACACTGTCTCCACATTTCAAAACCTTGCCAGTGCCTAAAGTTTTGCGCTGGTCAGGACGCCTGCAAATAAAAAACTGCTGACAGATTTGGGTGGAACGCATATGAAACTGAGTGCGATAAATCTTTCTTGAACAAATTCAAAATTGCTTTTTTCACTCTACTAGTATTACACTACCATTCCATTCTATCATTCAGGGCCACTAGTACTAGAGGCATTCCAGCCTAAGAAGTAATGATAGTTTTACCATGATAGCAATTCCTTTCTTTATCTATCTTCTTCACCTCCTCTACCTACACCTTTCCATAACTTCTAGAATTATGAAGTTCTGATACAATGACGAATGATACATATTTTGATATTGTTTTTCTCATATGTCCACATGCATGCTGCTCAGAACACCCAACGTAACTGGAATATTGAGAGCTGCTTAATTAACAGAAGAATGACAAGACAATTGTGAACACGATATACACATGGATTGGGCAGTGTCTGAATGCCTTACAACAGAGATGCATGCACGTTCGTGCATGCGTGTGTTTGTGCGGCCACATGAGTGTGTTCAAGTGAAATGTCCCCCCGCAAACACTTCCGGCTGTGGTTGTCCAAACACAAACCACCGTTACCACTGGGCACTGTGGTTTACCTGATGAATAACTATCACGGTCCATAACTAAACGATCATGGTCTTTTTATCACATGCCACTTTGTAAAACTGGTCTTGCCCTTCTTCCCCTCCACCCCAAACAGCTAAGAACAGAGGAGAGTAACGAAAGATCTGTTGCAGTTTTCCCATATAACGTCTCTGGCAGTTGTTTCCTGATTTCATTATAAACAAGACTGGCACAAGCAGTAGCTGTCTTTTCCTGTCAGCCTGAGTCATCCTGATTTCATTACAAACAACACTGGCACTAGTGACAGCTATCCATCTTGTATCAGCCTGAGTCATCCTGATTTCATTACGAACAACACTGGCACTAGTGACGGTTATCCATCTTGTATCAGTCTGAGTCATCCTGATTTCATTACGAACAACACTGGCACTAGTGACGGCTTTATCCATCTCTTGTATTCAGTCCTGAGTACCATTTTATCACTGATTTATCATTATGAACAACACTGGCACTAGTGACGGCTGTCTTTTCGTATCAGCCTGAGTGATCCTGATTTCATTACAAACAACACTGGCACTAGTGACGGTTGTCCATCTTGTATCAGTCTGAGTCATCCTGATTTCATTACGAACAACACTGGCACTAGTGACAGCTGTCTTTTCGTGTCAGCCTGCGTCATCCTGATTTCATTACGAACAACACTGGCATTAGTGACAGCTGTCCGTCCAGTGTCGGTTCTGAGTCTTGCTCAGTTGCTGCCCTCTCTCTCCACCCCCTGGATCAACAAGAACAAAGATCACTAAGAACAAACATCACCATCACAAAAAGTAATCTGGATCTTTGAGAACATAAGAGGCACAGACTTCTGCATCACAGGTCACTCTCTTTGCCACCAGGCGCAGCATCATCTTGTAGTCACAATTTATCATCCTGACTGTCCAACTTTGCAGCAAAACACAACACATCCCTCATTCTTTGCGGAGGACGATTCGGCAACACGCAAACCTTTCGCCCTGTTCAGAAAACCTTCCCCCACAAGTCTGGCCACTGGTCAACACTGAACAGGCGTTCTCTTTTTCACAGCCCACAAACATGGTTTTGTTCATTCATCTTTTCGTTCTTTTCTCTTGCGATTGCCCTTACACCCAGTGCTGACGTGTTTCTCCAGGGTCTTGGATGTGACAAAACCCTCCCCGCACTTGGAACACTCGTTCTGTGACTTCAGCAAGTGGATCTGGGACTTCATGTGGCGGTTCAGGTCCGACTGGGTCACACCTTTATACTTACATAGATGACAACAGTACTCGCGGATACCTGAAATATATCATCACAGGTGTCAGTCTGACAAATCTAGTATCATGGGAAAGAAAGATCAGAAGTTGGATGAGAATTCAGAAAACACACGAAATAAACATAGCATTGGTGGCCAATGATAATGTGTTATCTAAATAATTTGACAATGAAATGTAAAAAATTTTCTTTATTTGGTCAACAACAGAGCCTTACTCTGTAGGTAGACATGTGTTACACCTTTCAAACATCATCATCAAATAACAATCTTAAAAAAGATGCATTCATTTGGAACTACAATTTACCACTTGATGGTATGAAGTTTTGAAGCCAACAACATTACTATCATCAGGTGCCCTGCCGCATGGCGTTGGCGATCATGGACTTCCATCTGTCTCTATCTCTTGTTGCCCTAAGCATCTCCTCCACCCTCCTCGTCTTCAGCCACTCTGCAAGTCCGTCTAGCATCTTCTCCCTGGGTCTACCTGGTGCTCTCTTTCCCTCCAGCTTTCCTGTTGTGACCAGGTGCTCCAAATCCCCCTTCCTCATAAAATGGCCTATAAATGTTGCTTGTCTTTTCCTAATCTTCCTTATGAATGATCTACTTGTGTCTGCCTCCATCAAGACTGTCTCGTTTGTTTTCTTTGCTGTCCATGGATTTCTCAACATTCTTCTTAGAAACCACATCTCGGCTGCCTCAATCTTGTTCGAAGCCAACAACACACAAAAAAATTGTCTCACAAAATCAAAAGACACCAAAAACCATCACAAGTTGTTGTGTTGATCATGGGAACTACAGTCACTAATGGGAACAAACTGTTTAACTGCACAAATCTGACGTCTTGATTAATTAGCAATTATTTCAGAAGTTAGTAGCATGTCCTTTTCTACATCAAAACTGATGTAAATGCGACATAATTGGCATAAACAGCTAAAAATTTATATAAAAGGAAAAAAAGCTCAATGGAGACTTCCAACATAAAACTGAGCGCTCCCTACTTTTCTCAGGAGACAACAGACAGCTGCAGTCCAGGAAACACAAGGTGCTAAGCTCCGCCCCTTTAGGAGATCCCCACAAGTTTACATGACGTACCACCTTGCTTCAATTCATGCTGTGCAGCGGACCACTCATTAGTTCTGAATGCGCTTTTCGGTTTGTTGCCCGCTTGCGACAGGAACCCCTTAACAATACAACAGTCTTCGGCTGTATTATGTATTAAGCTCTATCAGGTTTGCTAGATCTGTCTGAAAACTATTTCTTTTGTTCATACCGCTCTTTTAACCATGTTTGAAAACGATTTCTTTTGTTCATACCGCTCTTTTAACCATGTCTGAAAACGATTTCTTTTGTTCATACAGCTCTTTTAACCATGTCTGAAAACTATTTCTTTTGTTCATACCGCTCTTTTAACCATGTCTGAAAACTATTTCTTTTGTTCATACCGCTCTTTTAACCATGTCTGAAAACTATTTCTTTTGTTCATACCGCTCTTTTAACCATGTCTGAAAACGATTTCTTTTGTTCATACCGCTCTTTTCACCATGTCTGAAAACTATTTCTTTTGTTCATACCGCTCTTTTCACCATGTCTGAAAACGATTTCTTTTGTTCATACCGCTCTTTTCACCATGTCTGAAAACGATTTCTTTTGTTCATACCGCTCTTTTAACCATGTCTGAAAACGATTTCTTTTGTTCATACCGCTCTTTTAACCATGTCTGAAAACGATTTCTTTTGTTCATACCACTCTTTTAATCATGTCTGAAAACGATTTCTTTTGTTCATACAGCTCTTTTAACCATGTCTGAAAACGATTTCTTTTGTTCATACCGCTCTTTTAACCATGTCTGAAAACGATTTCTTTTGTTCATACAGCTCTTTTAATCATGTCTGAAAACGATTTCTTTTGTTCATACCGCTCTTTTAACCATGTCTGAAAACTATTTCTTTTGTTCATACCGCTCTTTTAACCATGTCTGAAAACTATTTCTTTTGTTCATACAGCTCTTTTAACCATGTCTGAAAACGATTTCTTTTGTTCATACAGCTCTTTTAATCATGTCTGAAAACGATTTCTTTTGTTCATACCGCTCTTTTAACCCTATTAACCGTAGAGCGCCCGCTGTAAATCGTAATAGCGTTTACCACGGAGCGCCCATCAGCGCCCGCTGTACATGTGGCCACTATGGACGCGGCCATCATTGTTTACATAAACGAGAATCCCGCGAGAGTGAAAGCCTCGTTTTGACGACTTCCTGCCCCGCATTTAGAACTTTACAGTGTCAAAATCGATCAAGTTTTCACGGTGCTACGAATTTTCAAAGTTTGGAAAATGAGATCTCATGACCGATGAGGAGTTATGGTGCGCGGCGTCTGTCGAATGATGACGGAGAAGAATTTGAAGGTTTTACGGTAGAGGATCTTGTTAATAAAGTTGATCCATGTGATGTAGAAAGTGACCTAGATATCGACTTGGAAGCTGTTGCCGCCGAGTTCGACGATAGTGAGAGTAAGACTCAAGAGTGACAGCGAAGGTGGGTCGAGTGTCGATCGATCGATTGCCTGACCTCCAAACCAAAAATGGCAGGATGTTTTAGCCTCTGTTTCAGTAAAGGAATTTTCTGAAAATTTTGGTGTTGTGCATGATCTGCCTGTTGATAGATCTGCATTTTCATAAGTATACCACCCCACCTCTGTGTGTGTGTGTGTGTGTGTGTGTGCGTGTGTGTGATTGAAAAATGATGTTATTGGTGAGATTATTTGTTTATGTAACAGCGCAGTGATGAGTCGAACTGAGAATAATGCTATACAAAAGCTACTTATTATTATTGTTATTGGTGCAAGCTTTGCACAGTTTCATGCTCAGCTTCTGCAGTAGACTTTGTTCTGGGTCATTTGCATGCCATTAAGAAGCATTTCCGGACTGCATCTTTGACTTTGAACTATCACACATACAAATGTTTGATAACATTCACCATCAAATCCGACTTTATAATTTTTTCTGCGAGTAAAACCAGAATGAACCTGGAAAAAAACTGAGTACTTCATTGTATGCACAATGCCAAAAAAATGATTCCTTGAAACAAAAAAAGGTAATAATATTTTTAATTGATTTCTTTAGTTAGTAACTATCGAAAATTGCAAGAGTTACTTTCCTTGACATGGGATTTCATAGCATGGTTCACGTTGGGTGACGTGAGGGTATATGGGTTAACCATGTCTGAAAACGATTTCTTTTGTTCATACCGCTCTTTTCACCATGTCTGAAAACGATTTCTTTTGTTCATACAGCTCTTTTAACCATGTCTGAAAACGATTTCTTTTGTTCATACCGCTCTTTTCACCATGTCTGAAAACTATTTCTTGTGTTCATACAGCTCTTTTAACCATGTCTGAAAACTATTTCTTTTGTTCATACCGCTCTTTTAACCATGTCTGAAAAAAATTTCTTTTGTTCATACCGCTCTTTTAACCATGTCTGAAAACGATTTCTTTTGTTCATACCGCTCTTTTAACCATGTCTGAAAATGATTTCTTGTGTTCACACCGCTCTTTTAACCATGTCTGAAAACTATTTCTTTTGCATGCATGGTTCTTCTCACTTGTTAGAGAAAACTGGAGGGGAGGGGGGGAGAGAAAAGTAATGAAAAAAAAGTCCTACTGTCCTTACTCCTCCCATCTGATGCCCATTCTGTGGGGAAAAAAGTAACAAATTTAATATCTATAAAAACAATAACAGTATTTTGTCACCTTGACATTAAACCTAAAAGAAATCACCCAAACACATGAGCAAAAACAAAACAAAATTATATAAAAAACAACGAAGACAAAAACCTCTTAAACTGTTAAAGAGAATTATTCAATGTTGAAATTCAGTTCATAAATGAGGATGATACCGTTGTTTTTTTTCCTCCTGCAAACCTACTTTCAATCATATTGATGCATGCCGACGAGTACTATGCCACTAACAAGTCTAACCCTTTGACTCTCGCACCCTGTCTACCAGCATCCTGCACTGTCAACCATGCTAGCAATGCAAAAACATAACCCTTTGGCTCCCTCACACTATCCACCAGCTTCCTGCAAGAAAGCTGGTGGATAGGGTGAGGGAGTCTAAGGGTCGTTTTTGCAGCTGGTGGATATGGTGCAAGAGTCTAGGGTTACTCTAATCATTTTCTACAGGAACAAGGACAAATCTCTCCAATGCCACATAGTTCCCTGTTTAACATTTACTGGTTTGCTCTTTGGAGTATTTAAAAAAAAAAAAAAAAAAAGAAGAAAGAAAACCATTCCCGTCATATTGCTAAGCTGGAAGAGTCAGTCAAAATGTTGTCAGCAACGAGTTCGCCTTTCTGTTCTCCAACATTTCTGTTCTCTCATCATTCTAACAGCTCAGAAATATGGTTAATTTTTACCCGACACTGCTCCAAATTCTCGCCTTTCCAAAACTCCATCTTGCAAGGGAGCTGGTAAAAGTCTGTTTAAGTAAGGGAAAGTGTGATAATGAGTGAAATGGTGAAAGCAGCACTACACATGAAATATACAAAGCTAGATACTGACCCTGATGTCGCATCATGTGCACTTTGAGCTGGCTGTTGGTCCGCGCAAAGTAATCACAGAAGTTACACTTGTATGGTCGTATATCTGCACACATACACAACACAATTTTCTCTAGGATCTGCATATATACACACATCGAGGTTTACAGGACAAAATGGTGTATTTCAAAATGAATAAAGGCAGATGCACCGTTCTGATCAGAAACCCTGAACGGAAACCCTCAATATAATATGATCTGTGAAACCCTCTTTTCCCTGCATAGGTCTGGTTCTACTCCGGCCGTTTTCAGGGAAATGTTTCAACACTGAAGATGATCAAATGGAAAGTCCTGGGTTTGATCCTTCTAGACACCTCTGCCTGGTGGGATGAGGGTGCAGACTTTTCCTATCTTTCGAGTCAACTGTGTGCAATCCTGCGTGTCCCTTAACCGTTTTCGTATGTATATGCATGTAGAATATCAAATATGCACTTTAACCCTTCTGGCGCCAATCTTGTATTTTTGCGACCATCTGTCTCACCACCAACCTGTATTTTTTGCGACAAGTACATGTGACGTTACTCTTGTGGCAATCACTCTTTCCCTCGGGAGAGTAAAGAGGTAACATTTTCCACACAGCATGGGGATTCCAAATTTTCAGTCCACCATTTTATATGACCCTATCGAGTGAATTCTGATCAATTCCGATCGATTTTTTTGAGAACTTCTGAACTGCTCCGTCACTGCCATCGCACAGAATCACCCCAGTGCTCTACATTCAGAACTGAGGATGTTTTGAATGAAACTGAAGCTTTTGACAAGCATAGAAGGGGAATATACTGTTCTCTGCATTGCTGCCTCTTGACCTACAAGTTAACAAGTCTTTGTGTGTCTTCTGTCCTTGCCTATGTTTTCTGTTAAGATAATGTGTAAAATTTTCTAATTTTCTTTTAATGACATTTATGAAATGAAAAAAAAACCCGTAAAAAATCCTTCAGCATAACAAAACAATGTATAAAAAATGCAGGTATTTTTCTTCAATTCACATACGCAACACCAAGAGGATTGGTTAAAATGATAGGGAAGTTAAAAGCATTTAAAGACAGTGACTGTTGTCACAGCTGCAGAAAACACCTGGCGCCAGGAGTTTCTGCATTCCAGAACGTCTGGCAGTGACAGGGTTAATACCCTCAACATGTATACACATGTAAAATATCAAATATGCATTTTAATACCTTCAACAAACACTAACATGCCCTTCACACTGCAGTGATACCACTGCAGTCACAAACCAGAAAAACTGCTACAAGGATGTGTGATTACAGGCATAAAAAGTTTCCTGTGTGCGGCAAAGTTTTAAAATACAGTGGACATGTTTACATTCAAAGAGCATTGCAAAAAAGTTAAAAGATCCCATAAGTCAGTGATTGGTAGTTTATGAAAACAAAAAAACACCCAGTATGCACGTCCACCAAAATGCACACTGTGTAACAGTGTAGTGGCCAGTTTACACAGCTTGAAACTCTCCGTGACTCACTAAAAAGTCTGATGAGAATACTGTTACTGTTAGTTTTGTTTAAAGCCCAGCCGACTGCATAGAGCAATATAAGGGCTATAACCGCTTCAAAACATACAAAATTTCCACAGGAAAAAAAAAAAGGGAAAGAAAATTTAAGCACATATCAACGCATTCACGCACATAATCTAAGGACATGCCCCTGGCGTTAATCACTCCGTCCAATTTATCGCACAAGGGATCTAAAAAAGACACCTGTATACAAATCTAAGCATACCCAAAGACACCAAAACATATAAAGAGGCATAAATCACCTAAAACCGCCCCCGCACACCCCACCTCCCCAGAGCCAAAAATGCACTTAATACATGTACCCAATTATATCAATCCTAAGAAAAAGTATGTACGACTTTATCGAAACATACAGATAAATGGCCCAGCAAGGCAGAAAATGATAGGAAGAAATGACAGAAAGCAAAGTAACAAGGCAGACACAGAGTGACAGAAAAGAGGAAATTTCTCGCACAGAATTTCCAGAAGATGGGGATACTATTTACACTGAAAAAGCCCCTGGCATCCTCACGGGGGGAATCTGGAGAATAGCACCATATAAGAATGATTTATGAAAAATAGAGAATAGCACTATAAAACTTTTAAAAGAATGATCTATAATTTATCATACGAAAAATCCACTTTCAAGTGACCTTCATGAAAATCCATATGTCTGTTGATATCAGAGTAGGACAGGAAGTCTTTGTGACAAAAGATACAGCGAAACACCGTCTTGCCATCAGGAAGCAATGTGGGCTTGCACAGGCGCTCTCGGTCCACTGGCTGGTTCACCACATACAACCTGAAATAACCAAGACAAGGTGTCCACATGAGTTTCCCACACACCTTGAATATAACCTGTTCACTCCCGTACCCTATCTACCAGCTGCATAAACTTAACCCTCTCATTGCCTCACCTTATCTATCCAGAAAACTGGTGGACAGGGTGAGGGAGTGAAAGGGTTAAGTTTTCACTTTGCTGTCCCAGCTGACAGTGCAGGATGCTGGTGGATAGGGTGAGGGAGTCAAAAGATTAAACATACACCATACTCACCCTCTGACGTCAAGAAATTTAGCTTTCACGTTCTTAAGTCAACAGTAACCACAGTCTAAGCCTAATCATGCTCATTTTCAAAACCTTGGGAAATGAAATAAATTATTGTACCATGAATTGTTGATTACTTGGCATCCCGGAATAAAACTTATATAAGTTAATACATATGTGATTATAAATCACATGTGAAAACTGCTTTTTCATGACTTAAATGATGACTTTTATTTGGTTGTTCCTTTCTATATTTGCTGATTGCTTGCGTTCATCTATTACTTTTGAATCCAATGATTTGTTTTGATAAACTTAGCATTTCTAAGTGTAGACATTTCAAAAACTTTGTAGACAAAGTTTTTCCCAGGAAGGGCATATAGTTCCAACACAATTCTATTTGAACTTTAACCTTAACGTGCATGTGTCTGTGTGTGTGCGTGCACGCATGTACAAAGAAATGTGTACACGACTCAAAAGTTGACACAATGTTGAGAAAGTTAGGGATAACATGAATGTGGTCAGTTAACTGACACACTCCATCATGAATGATGCAGAAAAGGAATTTTCCTACAGTAAAGTAAAGTATACACGACATCATTACAACACTCATGCACATGTCCTGTGGCCAGAAGATGAGAGAAGGAATATCAGAAAGGAAAAAAAAAAGTGGGGAGGGGGAGAGAAGGAAAAGAAAAAAAAAACACTGAAGGCAGAGGACAGCTGTGTAGATGAAGGGGCAGTAACTGAGGACTGGATTGTTGGACTTTGGAAAAAAAAAAAGAAAAAAACGGGGAGGGGGAGAGAAGAAAGGAAAAAAACCCACTGAAGGCAGAGGACAGCTATGTAGATGAAGGGGCAGTAACTGAGGACTGGGTGGCTGGGCTTTGGCAACATAGTACAGCAACTGATTCTCAGCTGGCGTCACCAGGTATGGGACCGGACTTTGGTTTCAGAAAAAGGTGGTGGGCAGATGGGAAGTGTGGGCTGGGTGAAACACTCAAACAGTGGGAAGAGGGGAAAATGGCTCACAGCACGTATGCTGTGATTTGGGGATAAAGACTTACAAGTACACCGGTTTAAGAAATTCATGGGACTGGGTAATCTCCAGTATCAGTTTTACAAACAACTAATGACAACGCAAGTAATACATATAGTGTACTTCTCGTACAAACACCTATTCTTCTACTTCAAGCTGATAACTCTAAATAATGCATTCCCTTATTTCGCATGAACACACAATAAAACCACAATAATAAAAAAAAAATCTTCCGCAAAAATCTGAGCGTAACCAAATCAAAACCAAACAAAGTGAAAATCAAACGGAATAAGGCAAGCAACAAGGGAAACAACACCAGAATGATCAAGGGCAGAAAACCACAACACACAGATACCGTATGGAAAATGCTTTCTTTTTAACTGGAACTTCTGCAGCAGGCAGATTTCAGTCCACTGATTCCTGTCACTTTCAACTCAAATGAAGGGAAAAGGGAGAAATGTTCCAGACCAAACCATGCTTGCAAGCACACAAACTAAACTATGAACAACACCACACGTATACATTTTGAAAAGAAAACCCATGCCACAACATCAAACAGCTCAAACAGAACAAAAACAAAAAAAACCCCAAACGAAACAAACTGAAGAAGAAAACAAGCACTATTTTCATGAAAATAAGCAAAAACACTAGGCCAGTTAGTTGATATGTCCCTTGACATTTGACAAGTTTACAAACCATGGCCCCCCTGGTCCTCATCTCCAATGTGTTGTCTCGACTTGCAATGGTGTCTCACTTTCGGACAAGAGTGGAACACGTGCATGCACAATGACACACACTGATCACTCTGGGCCAAAAGATACCAGATCCCTATATAACCATAGCATAGCGTAAAGTGGCTGGGAAGACACTGTCAAAGGGATGGATGAGCGAATTTATGAAACAGTATCTAAAAGCTGGTCAACATTTAATGCCAATTACGGGGCGGAAAGGGGCATTTATGATCTAAAAGCTGGTCAACATTTAACATCAATTCGGGGGCGGAAAGGGGAAATCATGAAACGGCATCTAAACGCTGGTCAACATTTAACACCAATTAGCACACACACACACACACAAAAACCAACAGTTACACACAATGAATGCACATGCGCAAAATCGCACACACACACACACACACAATAACACACCAAACATGCACAAAGTCACGCAAGCACATATACAACATAGTACTGTGTGGGTGTACACATAAAGAGGGGTTAGACACTAGCAGGTCTGCACAAACGCTGACCTGGGTGGGAGATTGGAAAAATCTCCACCCTTTACCCACTCGGCAGGAGGTACCCAGGCAGCATCGGACCCCAGACCTTCCCACTTGAAGTCCAACATCTTACTTCACTACCGCGCCTGTTGGACCACATAGTTCTAAAACCTGATGACACAGTCCTTGTCAGTCAGGATGAAAAGGCCAGAAGACATGACGGAGGTAGAGAAGAGAATACTCGGTAGTCAAGTACAGTAATACTTCCACATCATAGAGAGCAGTATCAGATCCTCTGTCACTACAGTAAAACCTGCCATAAGTGGACATCCTCGAAAGTACCCAGCTCCCAAAAGGGCAGGAGTCCTCAGTTTTTCCAGGGATCAATGCGCGACATTCTGAACAATCCAACAGCTACAACCTGTGGTATTTTGCCAACTCGCAGCAAACAAGAGCGCTGCCAAATGTCTCTACCACCATCACATCATCTTGCACTACCAAAGACTTTCTTTTAATAACATGGAACACTTACCTGTCACACCAGTGAAGACAGTGAAGGAGAGATGATCACAGCAATATCGAAGATCACAACTATTACTGACAATCATTACCTATGACTAAAGCTGCCATTTTCGGTTTCATTTCCGATTTATATCGACTGAAATTTATACATCCACTGAAATTTAAAGTATGATTGGTGGCAAATACCCACTTACTGCCCATTCATAAAGAAGGTTTGTAGAAAATCAAAATAATGATCAGACGGTGGTCAACTATATTCGTATTTGACAAGTGATAGCCACCAATATCATAACATTTACAGTTGATTCCATTCTGGTTTTCCATGACGAGAGAAATCATGTGAACATGCATATGAAAGAGTCCGTGGCAGGCAGGTTTTACTGTAGTACATGCTAACACATTCTGTTCCAACAGAGACACACCCTCTTGCTTTTTTTTTTTACTTCAGTACGAGAAAGCTACACACACATTAGCGGACTACAGAACAAGAAGCACCTTTGTGACAGACCAACAAAGAAAACACATCATCCTGTAACTTCGCTGAATATGGCGGGGGTGGGGAGGGGTGCGTGTGCAAAATTAAATTTCAGCGGGTCCCTGACTTTCTTCATGCAGAATTAAGTTTCAGCAGGTCCCTGACTTTCTTTAGTGAAACACACATTACCTTTTTTCTTCTTCTGCTATAGCGATTCCAACAGCTTCAGAATAATTATTTTAAGCCACTTCTTTTTTCATAATGGTATGCAGTACTTTTAATCTTAAATCAAATAATAGGCTAAGAATTTTAAATACTTTCTCTCCCAAGTGAAAATTTTGAAATGGTGGCCATAAACCAGCTTTAACCTTCAGTCAGGGCAAAGCCACACCATGCAGCAACCTGGCAAAGATTGACCACCTCATAATTTAGCTATCGTACGTTTTCATTTGGTCTGAACTTCCTGCTGGAGTTCTAAGATATCACAACAGGATTGTCTTTAAATAGTAAAATGCTGTGACCAGATTTGGCAAGAACAAAAACAGCAGTACAGCACTGGATATTTAAAATGGTCACACAAAAATATTTCACACGTCAGGAAGAAATTGTCTTAATGGATTTACACAGATCTCTAAACTGAGCCCTAAGAAGAGCTACATTAGAAAATGTCCTGAGGGAGATATTTCATATCTGCAAGAAATTCTTAAGAGTGGATTTCAGTATTTCTCTAGATATGAATCCATTATATTCTCACGCAACTAGAACTCTTGTCAAAATTTTTAAAAAACAGTCCTCCTTTCGAGACCCAAAAATCTTGAAAAGGTTTTGATAGCAAGCTTGCATGGTTTGGAGGGGAACCTGCTCTTTCTCTTTTGTGACTTTCTGCTCCATTTCAGCACTGCTGCTGCTTCCCTTGACACCACCAACATGAGCTATCAGCGCACTCTACCTGGAATGTGTGCGAGAAAGGGAGGTTACTTTGCGACCGTCAGTGGCTGAGGCATTGCTCAGATCTTCGCTGGACAAAGTATGCCACACAGGGTTAACACGCTTCCCATTGGCAGTGGAGGAGGAGGTAGATAGAGGAGATGGGGAAGGGGACCGCTCCCTGCCCCTGGGCCAAGACGGAATATCCCAGAGAACACGGGGGAAGCCCACTAAACTGTCAGCATGGCCGGAAATGGTGGAAGTGGAGGGCTGAGAAGTGGACACTGAGGTAGCAGGAGAGGACACACTTCCACTGGACAAAGACAGATCTTCTGCTTGGTCATCGTCATTCTCTGAACGGGGGGACAGGGGGGACATGGGCCGGGCCTTAGACAGGGAGGAGGGGGTACACACAGACGAAGAAGCATGCAAACTAAAAGGGGAATGTCCAGGCAGGGAAGGAAACTGCCGCAGATACCCAGCAACTGCCGACGCCATCGAGGACGGTGGGAGAAGCCCGTTGCCACCGGAATACATGTTGCCAAAGGCGCCCGGCGGCATGCTGCTGAACGCAGAATGCAGATTTTGAAGGAACCCAGACTGCTGTGCCTGCAGCATCTGTCTCTGGAACTCTTTGTTGACCTCCTCATTTTCTGTGGGGGATTCTGAAAGTCTGTCAGGTGGGGTCTCTGACCCTCTTGGAGGGGAGTTGGAACGGCTGGGGGACTTCAAGGTGAGATCTTCCTGATCTGCTTGTGAGGAGGCACTTGGTCCTTGCTGCTGCTGTTGCTGCTGCTCCTGCTGCTGTTGTTCTTGTTGCTGCTCTTCAGTTGGATTTTTAGTGTCTGGTGATGAGACCTTGGACTCTGAGGGATTTTCCGCATCTCTTCTAGCAGATCTATATTTTGTTGGTAGAGAAGACTTACGCCGAGATTTCGTGGGCACAGTTTCTGTCTTCTTAGGTATAAGATGTCTTTTCGGTGCGCTGAGAATTTCCGACTCGCACACTTCATCATCTCCGACCTCTTGTTCTACATCCGTTTCCATGGATGTGTTTCTGTCATCCACATCGGGGTCAGCAGGTATGACCACAGTAACGTCTTCTGCAATACCTTCCTGTACCAACAAGGCCTTGGTTTCCAACACTTCTTTGGAATACTGACCACTCCTACTGTTTACATCAGCATCTGTATCCATCAACTCGTGTTCTCGCCTGCTGTCTTCTTCCTCTTGTGCCTGTTGCTGGGCCTTGAGGGCCATATCCAGCGCCTGAAGCTGTTGATACCTGTCCCCGTCCTGAGGCAGGACAGGAGGGGGATTCAACAGGAGATCTTTGTGGGCTCCATTCACCCTGGCTCCGCTCTTCATAACTGCCTCAATCAGGCCTTGTCTGTTATGAAAGGCTACGTGCCGGTCTAGTAAGAACTTGGTCATGTAACACTTGGAGCATTTGGGACATCGATGGGATCCCTTGCTACTGGGGAATGGCAAGGCTTCACTGGCTTCCAGCCCATAGGGAAATCCTGCGGAACCATTTTCGTTGCCATTCTGGGTAAAGGGTGATGAAGATGGCTCAGGACTTGCTGTGCTAGAATGGGCAGTTTCGTTTTCTTTGTCAATGTGGTTGTCGTTGTTGTTGTTGTGGTCGTCTGTAAGCTGGAAGGTTTTCCTTGCTGAGCCAAGGTGGTTGCTGGACTGCTTCATCTTCTCCCCGTTCTTCATGGCCTTGAAATTATGGTTGTTGTTCTGTAGATCCAGTTCGTTCAGGGTGATGTTGTGTTTGCGCAGGTAGTGGTCATCCATCTCGGGCTGTGAGGTGAAGGCCATGTTGCAAGCCCGGCACTCCAAGCCCACTTGCGCCTGCTCAAAATGAGCCGACAGGTGGGAGAAGGCGTGGTACATGGAGGCAGAGATCTTGTTGCACAGGCAGCATCGGAAGACCTGCATGTCCTGCTTGGTGATGGAACACTCCCCGTCCAGCTGGGTGAACAACATCGTCTCCTTCTTCACCATCATGGGCACCCTTTTGGGTGCGACATCTTCATCCAATATCCCGTCCAGCTCAGCGAGCTCGGACAGCTCCACCTCAATGATGTTTAGTCCTAAGGCCTGGTCTTCCGTCCACGATCCTTCACTGGGTACGGATGTCTGCCGGCTCACACCCTGTTTGAAGTCGGGTGAGAATGACGATGAGCAGGAGGCCAAGGGCTCAGGGATGGAGGACAGAAGCTGTTCGCCGTCTGTCCCACTGGACTGAGGTCTGGAGTCTGAAAAGGGAACAAACAATGAGTTTACTCTGCATGTCAAGTGTTCATGCTACTTCTGTCTGACTGTTCAATGTTAACATACATATTTTTATACCTGTTTTGATGATCACTCCTGATTTTGTTTTTTGTCATTATGAATTATGTGTTTGTGTGCGCACACGAGCACACATGCATGCACATATGCACGGACGTACAAGTGTCTGTGTGTGCGTTTGTGTGCGCTCACACGTGTGTGTGTGTTTGTACATGCATGTGTGAGTGTGTGTGATAATTCATCAGCATGCAGAAATAAACACCACAACCAACCCTGAACTGCTGAATGCAAGTACAAAAGCCATTACTCTTAAACGCAACTGAGCTATTTCAGAGAAACTGAGAAGACCTTTATCATACAGAGCTCTTCAGGAACAGAAACTTCTTAACAATTTCTCCCAAAAGGAAACATATCTAATGTCAGTAACCCATAACAAGCAAATCTAGAAATCAAAGTTAAATATGAAGACCCTACAAGGCATGTCAGAGGCTGGCTTTTGGAAACATGAAAACACCCACAATACACGCCCACCATACACACCCACAATACACGCCCACCAAAGATGCAGACTGTGCTGCAACAATACAGTGGAATGTGGTCAGCTCACCAAACACCTGGGTCCTCTATACTAAACTAAAAAGTCTGATTATGAATAACATGCAGCGAGTTCAACTTCAAATGAGATTGGAAAATGCCATCACACAAGAACGATTTATAATAATCATGATGATCACTACTGTCCACATCCACAAATCGAGGACAGCACCACCACCATTGTCCTTACCTGCATATGGTGGCACAGAAAAGTCGGAAGGAAAGTGAGCTGCAGCACTGACTCTGGGGTTCCAACTGTCCAAGGCTGCCAGGTCCCGCAATGCTGCACGCGTCTTGAGGCGCAGGTAGCGCTCCTCCAGGCCCTGGCTCAGAGGTATGTCCACCTTGTGTGTAGCTTTTAGGTGATAGTTGAGGCTTTGCGGCTGTTTGAACCCTTTTTTGCAGAACTGCACCACACACAAAAACAGAACGATAACTTAAGATTTTCTCACACAGTTTCAGACAGATCTGCCGGTGCCTAAACCCCTTTTTTGTGTATATGCATGTAGAATATAACTTCACTAAGGTTTTCACACAGAGTTTGGGGCAAATTTGCCAGTGCCCAAACCCCCTTTGTGCGTATATGCATGTAGAATATCATAATTTCAGTAAGATTTTCACACAGAGCTTGGGGCAAATTTGCCAGTGCCTAAACCCCCTTTGTGTGTATATGCATGTAGAATATCATACCTTCAGTAAGGTTTTCACACAGAGTTTTGGGCAAATTTGCCAGTGCCCAAACCCCTTCTGTGTGTATATGCATGCAGAATATCATAACTTCAGTAAGGTTTTCACACACAGTTTCGGGCAAATTTGCCAGTGCCTAAATGGAGTAAACCCCCTTTGTGTGTAGAATATCATAACAAGCACATCTTCCACTCTCTCTGTCCTCAGCCACCCTGCAAGTCCATCCAACATTTTCTCCCAGGGTCTACCTGGTGCTCTCTTTCCCTCCAGCTTTCCTGTTGTGACTAGGTACTCTAATTCCCCTTTCCTCAGAAAATGGCCTATAAAATTAATGTTGCCTGTCTTTTCCTAATCTTCCTTATCAATGATCTTCTTGTGTCTGCCTCCATCAAGGCTGTCTCATTTGTTTTCTTTGCTGTCCATGGAACTCAATACATATTAAACATTTTGTTAAGTCATGTCCATGTTTGCCTTATGGAAACATGGAAACACCATAGTATGCATGCACACCATGGTCAGCCTGCCTAATGGTCCGAGTTTTCCATGCTCCTTTTAAAAGTCTAATTATGTGTAACAGGTACCAAGTTCAAAGAGTTTAGAAAACAGGGCTTTACAAGAACAATTCATAATAATACAATAATATTATGGAAGAACATTAACAGTCTGGTTATTTATGTGTGTGAATGAGTCTTAGTATGTCTGTGTGTTATTTGCCATGTGCCTGTGTATGTATATGCGTCTGTGTGTGCTTTGTGCCTGTGTATGTCTGTTGTATATGCAATAAAATAATGCATGCAAATAATTATTATTGAGTAAAGCTCTCATACAGTTGCAGACATTACAACAACAACACACACTTATCCAACAACAGTCTACATGTATAGGGTAACACTGTATCTGAGACCTGTGTCATGCTAATGGAATACAAATTTTTGGTATATAAACCTTCTAGGCCTATGGTATCACATAGATATCAGAGTGGCTTGTTTAGAGCAAGTCTACTGTATACTGACAAAAACGGCAACAATTAAGACATAATCTTTATACAAAATTCAAGTCGTCCGCTATATTGTGGTTTAAGTAAGACCCATTTCAACATTCTCCAGACACAGCAGAACCTGTTCCATCAAAAAAATCCTTCAAATCTTAAAATCAATTTCCTTTAAAAGAATGAAAAGGAGGAAAGAGACACAGAAAGAAAATAAAGATAAGATCAGGGCAGGGTGAGGAGGTAGGAGGGGGAAGAAAAGAAAGATAACTAATGCAACAAAGTAAACAACAACAAAAATTTCAGCTGTTGGCCAGCTGACGGAATGTAAAAAATGTTATGCAACCCGATTAAAATAAAAAATTTTTTTTTTTTAAAAATCACCCCCCCCCCCACCCCCCCATCCAGACTCCTTGAAGAAACTTACCTGGCACACATAAGGCTTTTCTCCTGTGTGAACCATCAGATGACGCTTCAGGTCAGACGGTTTAACAAACTCCTTGTGACAGTGAGGGCAACCCCGCTTTGGTACGTCTGTCCCAGCTTCTTCCCCGTCTAGGTCTATGCCATCAGTGCCGGTGCCCATGGTGGATACGTTGGCGCTGAAATCCTGAGTTTTCTCCGCGAAGTGAGCACTTCTAGATCCACTGCGGTTGAGAGAGGGTGACAGGCTTGTGCTGCCACTCTCTTTGGCTGGAAAAACATCGTAAATCTAACATGACATACCTAGAATTGTTTTTCAAAAACACTTTGCACTTTCCATGTCCTACCCAAACAAACTAACAGTCAGTGATAATTATCATGCACAAATGTGCGTCTCGCACGCATGCAATTCCTACTTGACACACTGCAGTTCAGGTCGGTGCATCACTAAAACTCATCTAATTTTACCCTGAGGCACTGATTTTCTGCTAAACGCACTCTAACTACAAGTAAGACATCACACATATGCATTGTCATTCAGTCTGCTAAGATCTAAGTCAATGAAAACACAAGCCTACCCTTTGAAAGAAGTTTCCACGCAGATGTTAAAGTTTCTCTAAGCCTAATCTTTCCACGCGGGTTTAAAAGTTTCTGATCAATAAACAACTTCCGCTTAGTTAACTACTACTGTTGTTGTTGTGGTTGTTTGTTTGTTTGTTCGTTTGGATGGTTGTGTGTGTTGTGTGTGTGTGTGTGTGTGTGTGTGTGTGTGTGTGTGTGTGTGTGTGTGTTGTGTGTGTGTGTGTGTGTGTGTGTGTGTGTGTGTTGAAAACCAACAAAAATCCTCAAAATAGCCCACCCAGTGCATGATTGGGCCATGAGATCACCTGATGATTCAGCCAAGTTGTCCCAGAGCCATAGGCATGGCAAAACTCGTGAAATATGGCCTTTCGTTATCTAAACCAATGTTTCAGCAACTGTTATGTTAAAACTGGTGCACATTAGTAATATGGACTTGGGTCAGTGAATGAGTAATGTTTGGCATTTATCTGGTGTGTTTCAAGAAGTTCTCGTCATTTTCTCCTCTTTTCTTCTTCTTGTCCAAGTTATGTTTCTGTTTCTTTCCTGACAGAGAGAGACAATGACAATGATGCTTTATTTTCCACCGGTAAAAGCTATTGGCTAGAAGTCATTTTTCAAACTTGCCGTTAGTGAGAAAGGGAGAGGGAGGGAGGGAGAGAAGGGGTAAGGGAGGGGGAGAGGGGGAGGGAGAGACTCCTTTTTTTGTCCAGTTATATTTCTCTGTTTCTTCTTTCCTTGAGAGTGTGTGGTGTGTGTGTGTGTGTGTGTGGTGTGTGTGTGTGTTGTGTGAGGTGGAGTTGTGAGTGTATGTGGTAGAGAGAGAGAAAGAAAAAGAGAGAATGTGTGTGAGAGAGAGAGAGAGAGAATGTGTGTGTGTGTGTGTGTGTGTGTGTGTGTGTGTGTGTGTGTGTGTGTGTGTGTGTGTGTATGCTCTCATGGTTTTACTTCACTTCCTAGCGGTTATAAAGTGTGACCCCCCTAAATATCCTGGAGAACCCCTGGAAATTTGGATGTGAATTTTATGCAAGTAATCTAACCCTATTTTCTAGGAAATCATTATCACTGATACTGGCACGGTCATTTGTTTTTGTTAAATCATTCTTTCACCCTCTCCATCCCTATTTCCAATTTTGATAAATCTCTTGAATATCTCTGCTTATATAAGCACGAAAGTTCACTTTAACTGTTGTCTTTTTTTTTTTTTTTTTCATTAAATGTGCAAATCTTTTTAATATGGTGTTAGCTCTGACATGCCTTGACACTGTCTGGAACGATCTGCCTTTTTCTCTCTGCTGTTCATCATCTCTCTCTTCTTTCAAGGCGGATCTCAAAACTAAACTTTTTGATAAATACTACCAGTAATGAAACATGATTTTTTTTATCTTTCTGATTCAGTAATGTATATATTAGTACTTGCTTGCGAAGATGTGCCAGTATGTGTGTTGGGGGGGGGGGGGGGGAGGGACTGGGAGTTGGAGTTAGTACAATTGACCTCTAGCTAGGCATAGGGCTGATCGGGAAAAATGAACTAATTAAATTAAAGCGCAGTGAGTCTTTACCTATGTGTAGGAGAATAGCGCTAGATATAAAAGTGATTTATTATTATTATGCCTCCAGTGGTCAACCGGGCTACAAACAATATAAACTTGAAACTGCTTCCTTAGACAAGTTAATGCAAGTTACACATACACACACACATACATGCACACAAACAGAGAGAGAGAGAGAAGAGAGAGAGAGAGAGAGAGAGAAGAGAGATGAGATAAAGAAAGAGAGCAAGAGTTCAAGAAAGAGAGAGAGAGAGAGAGAGAGAGACAGAGACAGAGAGTTATAGAGAGCAAGAGTTATTACAGAGAGAGAGATAGAGAGAGAGGAGAGAGAGAGAGAGAGAGAGAGAGAGAGAGAGGGGAGAGAGAGAGAGAGAGAGAGAGAGAGAGGAGAGAGAGAGAGAGAGAGAGAGAGAGAGAGATTATGCTCTCTATAATTGTCCATTGCTTTTATTCTTTCTCCCCATTTATAGCCGTGGATGTGCGTGGGGTGTGCGTGGTGCGTGCTGTCTGTTTTAGCGCTTAGATTTGATTTTATCAAGATTTTGCGCTATACAAATAAAATTATTGTATTGTATTGTATTGTAGATCCCCACACTCAAACAGGCACGAAATGGTTCCTGGTGCCGTCCGATATTTCAGATCGCTATAATAAGTAACTGAAAAGGTAAAGGGTAAACAGACCCACACAACACAATGAAACTCACTACCTGCATTCCCCGCAGAACCCTCATCCTTCTCAACATCCTCAGATTTTATTCCGTTAGAAACCGGTGGGTTGTTGGACAAATCCAAGCTCTGGGCTAAGTGTCGAGCAGCCATGGATTCTTTCAACAGGTTTGATACAGCACTAGCGGGCACAGTCAGCATGGTGGTGGGGTCAAAGTCACTGCTGTTAATGATGATGTTAGTGTCGGACAGCTCTGGGTGATGGCTGATCTGATGACACATCAGACTGCGTTTGGCTTTGTAGGCTTTCTGGCAAACCTGCACACGGAAGATTCATTGCGACTTTACGCTGTTCATGCAAGGTTACCTGTTAAGATAGATGTTGTGACGAACAGACTGAAAAGATGGCACAGTTGATACAACGTTAAATGATCTGATAAAGAAGGGTCGATGACCTGAATCGACGTAATGGTGCACTGTTTATATAACCAGAAGGCATGTTTCATTCTTTATAAGTGTATCAATAAAAAAAAAAATTGAAAAAAAACCCAAAACAAAACAAGGAACTCATCAATAAGAGCAGAGATGGCCTTCCTGTACTCAAAGATAACTGTCAACACAAGTTTCAAACAAGATTCACTCCATCCGTCCATGATTGAGCAAATCAGCCATGCAGATGAGGTGTTATCCCCAAGAGACTGAACATCAGATACACTTATATGAACAAGTGCACCAAATTTATTATCAAGCAACATGCTGGACCATATGAAGATTCGCTGACATCAGTTCAGAAAAGAAAAGTATGTTGGCATTGTCATGTAACAAGATCCAATGGCCTTGCTAAATCAACCCACAGGGAACTACCAATGGGGGGAAGATGAAGGGGAAGACAGAAAAAAAAACATATGGTGGACTGAAAACACTGCAGAATGGACAGCGAAACCATTGCAGAGACCCGGGCTTTGGCACACAATGGACAGAGCTGGAAGAATCAGGTGAACGAACTAGTTCTTTAGTGTGGCATCCCATTGACTGACTCTTCATAGAATCGAGATCTTGAAGAAGATGAAGAAGACGAAAACAAACAACAGCAAAAGTAGACATTTTTACTTTCTTGATGGAACTAATCTGATTAGTTCACTGGATTCTTTTCTTTATCTATTGAGCTATTCATTCATTATCACAACTACAAGGGTGCAACTTAGAAAAAGTCAAAAAACTGAAAGGGGTCCAGGGGCCGGCAGCGCCCCGTATGAAGCTTTTTCAAAAAATGGATTTTCCGTTTCTGACTCTTTTGAAAAAACGGATTCCGTCGTCAAAAGGAAAAAGTTGCACCCATGCAACTAACTTTTTTTATATATTTTATAATTTGAAATACCATCTGCTCTCCTCAGGGAAAGCAGGCTGACAGAAAATGGTATCACACAGCGACTTTTCTTTGCTCCTATTGTTGTTCTTAGTTCTGAAAGTGGCATTTACTACAGAATTTTGCGAGGGACAACTCTCCAGTTGCCATAATATGTTTCAGTTTCTCAAGATGGTGTCTCCACGCTCAGAATAAATACCATATTCACCGACACCATCTGTTACCATCACAGGATCTTTTACATGTGGTAAGTGCATGCTCATAATGCTGCACACTGGATCTCAATTTACTGTCCCATCTGAAAGACTAGCCCCCAGACCATGACAAAGGTATAATAGAGGAGGGAAGAAAAACCCTGTCTGATGGGGAATCATACCCAGGCAGGTGTTTCAACAAACTGGACTATGTACACCACATAAAACATACAACCTAACCCAAACTGATGATTTTATACAAAATCTGAACTGAACAGTACGCTAATTAAATCTGTCAGCATATGTTCACAGATTCAGCATCTGATGTACATTTATAAAAGCAAACTTGAAATAAAAAGATACACAAAACACCATTTCATTTTACAAGACATCTTCACACACACACACACACACACACACACACACACACACACACACACACACCACACACACAATTTAAAAAGCATGCTTGAAAAAAATTCTACTAGACACTGTCATTTACAAAGTATCTTAACACAAATTACCAAATATTATCTCAACACAACTAACTCGATAAAAGAATATAAGATCCAAAATAAGTGCTACTGTCCGCGTCCAAGCAAACAAGAACCAGAAGAACAAGTAAACCAAAAAGAACGCATATTCAATACAACAAGACAAGACAAGCGCAAATTTTCGGCCAACCGGCCTTTGTCAAGCGCGAATGCACATTACAAACAGACACCAAACAACGGATAATAACAAAAAGACTAAAACTTCCCTGCCACCTCGTCCAGTGGATAAAAAGGGACCAAATGAAATGCCAATGTGCCTATGAGCGGTGGTAAGAAGTGGGGAGAGGGGAGGCAACTATGATATCAAAGGGGAAGTGAGATGTGTTCTGCAATTTGAAAAGTGGACATGCCATATCAGTATTGCCCTGTTCTGAAGAGGGTCCAGGGCTACAGCCAAGAGGTAAGGCTGACGGGAATGGATCGTGTCCAGTGCAACGAATCCAGTAGACCTGGGAACAGGAAGAAACATGAAATGGCATTCCTGAATTCTGTTGTGTAATTAATTATTTATGGTTTGTCATTGAGACCATATGGTTTGCGTGTTCCAAGTTTATTTATCAGATGGGATTCTCTGTCTTTCCTGTCTATGGTGCTGTTATTGTATAGAAGCCACAGACCTTTCACTCAGATGTCATTGACTGAGTGGTCTGATTGGTTGAAATGATTTGGGATAGTTTTATCCCTTTGATGACGGATATCAGCCAAGTGTTCTTTGAAACGTGTATCAAGGGTATGTCCAGTTTCACCAATATACAGTTGAGAACATTTAGAGCAGCTGATCACATATAAGTTTGACAGTTGAAATGTTTTGTAATTTTCATATGAGATTTGGGGCCTTTGAGTTTGACTGTGTGTGTTTGGTGTCTGTTTGTGATCGTGCATTTGCGGTTGACAAAGGCCGGTTGGCCGAAAATTTGCGCTTGTCTTGTCTTGTTGTATTGAATATGCGTTCTTTTTGGTTTACTTGTTCTTCTGGTTCCTAAAAGAATATAATGCAATACTGAAGTTGAATTATACACTTTTAGAAATAAATGGCAGCAATATCTATTCCTAGTTTTAGACCAAGTAAGATATGACTTCTTATTTTCTCTCTGACCTATCTGTGTGTTTTGTCTACATTGCTGATGACGACTAACTTCATGCAGATACCGAGATAGATCCTTTGTAGAAAATATGGAAGTCTTGCATGTGTGGTTTGAACTTTTAATCTCTGATACAAATGATTTGCTTTGCTTTGCTAATATCGTTAGTCTGTTTATCATGCTGAAAATGAACAAAAAGTTCAAATTGAAAAGGAAAAAAAAGCTTGTCAACATGCAAAAAAAATCAGTTAAAGCAAGGTCATAATGGAATGTAATACGGATATCATTAGCAATAATTTTAATAACATTTACCCAGAGAGAGAGAGAGAGAGAGAGTGAGCGGAGAGTGAGGGAGGTGTGCGTGTGTGAGTGCATGCATGCGTATACATGTGTATATGTGTAGTGTGTGTGTGTGAGCGTGTGTGCATGTGTGTGGGCATGTGCAGGCAGTATGTCGTTTAACAGACTGCATAATCTGTCTTCCACCACCACTCCTGCGCCCGTCACACTAAAATGAAAGAAATAAAAAACTAACCTGACAAACAAAGGGACGTTCCCCAGTGTGTTTCCTCAAATGTCGCTGCAGTGCTGCAGGAGTAGGTTTGATGACGCCGCAGTATTCACAAGTCCGGTGACTGATCTTTTTACCGCCGTTCTCCCCTGCCGCACGCGACGGGGAGGCGGCTGACTGCAAGCGAGAACTCTGGCGTCGTGGTGTCTCGGCTGCCAGTACTAAGGCCGTGGCTATGGCCGAGCGGGACCTTGAGTAATCGGACAACCCTTCTGGGCGCGGGTATAAGGGTGGCCTGCCCCTCTTCTTGGGAGGTGGGGTGATGTCAACGGAGCTGACCTGGAAAGATGAGTCCTGAAATGATGTGGATGGGGTAGATGTGTGGGAGTCACTGGTGGACACACCATCCTCACAATCTGACATCTTTTTCTTCCTGCCTCTGGGTCTGCGCCCACTGTCGGTGGGTACAACGTCTGTACTCTGGGTGTTGGTGTTGGTGGATGTGACGGTGGTGCTGACAGTGTCGGTGGTAGTGGTGGTGGTGCTGTCAGTGTCTGGAGGAGGAGCAGATCCAGCATCAGCTTTGTCGCTGACTGTCACCTGTCCATTCTTCTTGTCTGTCTTGTTGTCCTCCCCCTCCGAGTCACCTGAAATGAAACCATCCACAGTTTGTATAACAGGTGAAAAACTAACAAACTAAACTCAAAGGAGTTCTCAATCCTTTAGCTACACCACAATCATCAGTTTACTGAATATAGTCATACGTATGGTTCATATGTGTACCTATAAGAACGCACAAAATCTTACTCTTAGTTGTTGGTGTATATTCTAATAAAAAATTCGAAAAATCAAATTATAGCCAATTCACAAACCCGGCTTTGGTTTAGTTCTACAATGTTAACCCTTCGACTCCCGCAAATTGTCCATCAGCATCCTGCATTGCCAACCATGCGACTAAAGCAAAAACTTAACTCTTTGACTCCCTCACCCATTCCATCAGCTTCCTGCAGGAAGCTGATGGAAAGGGCGAGGGAGTCAAAGGGTTAAGTTTTTGACTTAACTCTTTGACCTCCCTCTGATGGAAAGGGCGAGGGAGTCAAAGGGATAAGTTTTTGCAGTTGGTGGATAGTGTGCGGGGGTCAAAGGGTTAAGTTAAATTAATCGTTAAAACTTGTAATGTTTCAATATTTTTCAAAGCCTATTTAGACAAATCCAACAGTGTGAAAACAGTACAAGAAGGTGGGTAACTCTGACAACACTTCTGCCCCAAAATGAAAGTACACAGACCAATCTAACAATGTAGACTGTTGCATGACTGTATAGTCAATGAACAATGCAGCACACTCTTGTCTTTGGTGGATGTATATGCTCAGTGTTTCAGTGCATCTTTAACCCTTTGACTCCCACGCCCTGTCCCCTATCTTCCTGCATTGTCAACCATGTTAGCAAAGCAAAAACTTAATCCTCTCACATCCTCAAAGGGTTAATGTCCTTTAACTCCAATAGGGGCAAATACATGAAACTCTAACGGGATTATCACATAACATGAAGTAGAAAGAACTTAGTTCAATAGAAAAAGTGCATCTGAAATTGTTTTACAACAGAGAATACACAAATGTTGAAAAGGTAACGTATAACAACACGATTTCAGAAAATTTGATAAACTCTTCTAATTTCAGTTGTTTTTTTTTCCTTCGAAAACATTAATGAAGTTACACAATTAAAACACAGATTTGATTAAAAGATATTTTTGTGGAATAGACTTCTGACGGTCATAATGGAATTTACAACATCCGGAAAAAAGTGAAACTCACCGCCTAAGGCATTGCCATTCCAAAACTTTTTATATTATTATACTTTGTCTATCTACCCTTTTCATCCACCTAATTCAATCTCAAGCTAACGACAGCTGCACTGAAATTTAATCAAAAGAAAAACATAAATATCTGGTAACTGTGTTATACATATACAGTGGTGCCCCCCAAGTCGAATGCATTCCAAGTCAAATTTTTCCCACGTTGAACGAAAATTTCGCCTCCCATGTCGAATCTCACTCCCATCTCGAACGTCTGGCAACAAAGCCAAGACCCGCTCACTCCCCCATGCAGTGCACATCATCCTCTGTTGTTGCTGACATTTTTTTTGCATTTCTTCTTCAAATTAACCCTCATTATGGCTTCCAAGAAAGTGCAAAGTATTAGTATTTAGTCTATTTCTGCTTTATTTAAGTCTTTCTGCTTGCCATTGTACTTATATTGCAGTTATCTGGCCACAGGGCACAACAGGAACCCATAAAAATGTAAACACAGATATGGGGATTTTGGGCCTGGAACGAATTAATGCTTTTTACTTTAATTTTAATGGGAAAAATTGCCTCCCAACTAGAATATTCTCAAGTCGAATGGCCCAAGGAACCAATTAGATTCGACTTGAGGGGCACCATTGTATTTCTCTACTCCTAATTACTATTTGAAAATTTCTTACGACATGGTGATAGCAGAAGGGTATCTAGAAATAGTAACCAAGCAAAATCAACACCAGTGTCAATCAATATTCTCTGAATATCACCTATCCAGTTTGAACATGTATGTTTTCACATAGTACATAAATAATAGAGATGTATACCCCCCCCCCCCCCCCCCCAAACAATTAACTTCTAAAATCTTGATTTCAGAAGCATGTATACAATTTACTAAACAACAAAATCTTCAACATCAATTTATTCGTACTCTTATGAAGCAAACATCCAATTGATCCATCATGAGGAAAAAAACTGCCTTTTCAAGTGATTTGACAGAATTTGGTGAGTAATTCATGTTCTATCAATGTATCATATTGAAACTTTATGCTACATATCAGCAGGGACAGCACTTTAACCCTTTGACTCCCGCACCCTATCCACCAACTGCAAAAACTTAACCCTTTGACTCCTTCACCCTGTCCACCAACTTCCTGCTGGAAGCCGGTGGATTGGGTGAGAAAGTTAAAGGGGTTAAGTTCTTGTTTTGCTGGTATGGTTGGCAATTCTGAATGCCAGTGGACAGGGTGTGCGAGTCAAAGGGTTTTAAAACAATGCAATAAACAGAAACATCTTGGGCTGGCCAACAACCAATACACTCTGAAAAGCAAGCTGAATCATGTTATCACAAAACAATATAATGAATACAGTGCTGAAACAACTAATGACTTTCGCCTTCTCACAAAAGTATGAACAGAACTTTACTAACGATACCATGAACAAATAATCCCATACGAAAGTCTGATTGTAACTTTACTAACATAACCATAAACAAAAATATCCTATATATACCCTCACAGATTCATTTTAGCACAAACACACACACACCAGGTACAAAACAAAACTGAATAAGCAGCGCACTCATTTTCACATCACTGCCTCAGCCTTAAAAAAATAAATAGAGAGAGAGGGAGGAGGGAGGGAGGGGAGAGAGAGAGAGAGAGAGAGAGAGAGAGAGAGAGAGAGAGAGAGAGAAAGAGAGAGAGAGAGAGAGAGAGAGAGAGAGAGAGAGAGAGAGAGAGAGAGACAGAAGACAGACAGTCAGACAGACAGACAGACAGAAAAATGTAAGACCGCTCCAAAGGATCACAATAAATCCCAGGTGATCAGACTTTCCCTACCCGACTTACAGAGCAAACAGCCTATGCCCTGAATATGCAGTCAACTACGACACTGTCAACTGCAGCACCTTCCGCCTCCACAGGTGACCGACTGACTACCACCTCAGAGGAGGTCAGCGAAAGAGCGGGTGACCCCAACAATTTCATGCTTCATCATGTCCCCATCACACAGCCTCATCACCATCTTCCTGCCTGTCACCACAGCTCGGGGTCTACCCCTGAAGAAGCCCGCGCTCTCTGCACTACCCGCCCCACCACCACCCCTTTCCCACCCATCCACCCCGCCCTTTTTCTTTCCTGTCTCGCCAGGCTGAGCTCCACCCCTTTCATTCACTGTACCCTGCCCTGCCATTGAGAAGCCAGGGGTGCATCCCGTCTTCCCTTACACACAGGCACACTACATCAATACATGCACTTTTGATATAAATTTTGTTTTTACACTGATTTAACTTGGTTTCTACCCACTTGTTATGTTAATGCTGCTTAACCCTTTGACTCCTGCAGCCTGCCCAACAGCATCCTTCTTTGTCAACCATGCTGGAAGAGCAAAAACTTAACCCTTTGACTCCCTCACCCTATCCACCAGCTTCCTGCAGGAAGCTGGTGGATAGGGTGAGGGAGTCAAAGGGTTAAGTTTTTGCAGTTGGTAGATAGGGTGCAGGTGGCAAAGGGTTAAAGCCCAGCCAACTGCATAGCTCCATATCAGGGCTATAACCATCTTAAAACGTACACCAAACCTGCCTGGGGGCAGAGAGAGAGAGAGAGGGAGAGAGAGAAAGGGAGAGAGAGAGAGAGAGAGAGAGAGAGAGAGAGGGAGGGAGAGAGAGAGGGAGAGAGAGAGAGAGAGAAAGAGAGAGAGAAAGGGAGAGAGAGAGAGAGAGAGAGAGAGAGAGAGAGAGAGAGAGAGAGAGAGAGAGGGAGGGAGAGAGAGAGGGAGGGAGAGAGAGAGGGAGAGAGAGAGGGAGAGAAAGAGAGAGAAGAGAAGAGAGAGAGAGAGAGAGAGAGAGGAGAGGGAGAGGAGAGGAGAGAGAGATGAGATAAGAAGAAGAAGGAGAGGAAAGAGAAGATAGAAAGGGAGAGAGAGAGGAGAGAGAGAGAGAGAAGAGAGGGAGGGAGAGAGAGAGGAGAGAGAGAGAGAGAGAAGAGAGAGAGAGAGAGAGAGAGAGAGAGAGAGAGGAGAGAGAGAGGAGAAAGAAAAGGAAACATCTGGAGAAAAAATTAAGTATACATATCGGTGCATTCATGCACATGATTCAAGGATATATATATATGCCCCTGGTGTCGACTGCTCTGTCCAATTTATCACCAGAGGATTTAAATAAAAAACATACCTGAATGCAAATCTCACCATAACTAAGGACAATAAAAACGGTCCTAAATGATCCAAAACTGCTTTTTTTAAACACCCACATTAGAGCCAAAAATGCACAAATACAAGTACCCAATTATCAATCCTAAGAGAAAGTATGTCACTTTATCAAACACATACAGCTGAATGGACCATTAAGGCAGAAAAGAACAGGAAGAAATGATAGTAAGCAAAGGCGCAAAAAGAAACAAAGAGAATGACACAAAAAGAGGAAATTTCTAATACAAAATTTCCAGAAGGTGAGGATATTATTCACACAGAAGGAGCTCCTAATCGTCTACCCACTTGACCAGTTTTTTCCCCTGATCAGTATACAAATTATCATCAATATTAATATCATCATATTTCATTCCTATATCTGTAGAGCTGTTCTGCAAACTCAGCTGGACCTACTTTCTTTCTTTTCTTTCATTGCCCAGCCGACTGCGCAGAGCCATATCAGGGCTATAACCGCTTCAAAACACACAAAACATCAACAGGAAAAAAAAAGAAAAAGAAAAGAAAATTAAGTACACATATCAATGCATTCGCGCATATAATCCAAGGACGTACATGCCCCCGGCTTAGGACCATTCTGTCCGATTTATCGCACAGGGGAAATTTAAAACACACACCTAAACACAAATATAAGCATACATAAGGACACCAAAACATATATAAAAACAGGCATAAATTAACTAAAATTGTTTCCGCATATCTCACCTCCTTAGAGCCAAAAATGCACTTAATACATGTACCTAATTATCAATCTGAAGAAAAAGTACGTAAGACTTTTGAAGAAAAAGTACGTAAGACTTTATCGAAAAAATACAGGTGAATGGACCAGTAAGGCAGAAAATAAGTAGAAATGACAGAGAGCAAGGCAACAACGCAGAAATAAAGCGGGTGACAGAAAAGAGGAAATTTCTAGCACAGAATTTCCAGAAGGTGGGGATACTATTTATACAGAAAGAGCCCCCGGCAACCCAACGGGGGGAAGCTGGACATACTGCACAAGACTAAAAATAATCACTTTTTAGTGGAGCAAAGAAAACTGGAGAACTCGCACTGTTCAGCGAGCTGACATTCTGCATCTTCAGTGGATATGCATACTGACTGTTTTCATGTTGTAACTCACTGGACATCCACAAGACTTACACTGTTACAGCCTCTTTACTTTGTATTAGATATTCTGCATATATACACAAAGTGAGCTTAAGCACTGGCAGGCCTGCAAGCAAGTTGACCTACGAGGTCAGAGAAATCTCCACCCTTTAGGCACCAGGTGGTGGGTACCCAGACAGATAGAACTCTGTACCTTCCAACCGGAAACCCGTATGTTTATCAACTTGACAACCATCCCCATCAATATATCTGATATACATGTATAATTCCATTTCCTCCATGATTTGTACATGTATCTTATGGCTAAGTGTCTGATTATCTGTGTAACATCAACAAAGGATTTGCAAGTCAGCCCCCAAAAAGAACTGAAAATGTGGACTGCTTATCTTGTAAACCATTTATAGCTCATTAACTATTCTCTACTGAACAATGCAAACGCAAATATTTTAGCACCAAAAACTAAACACAAATGCCAAGTGTAGGAGTGAGAGAAAGAGATAGTGAGAGAGAGACAGCTAGAGAGAGAGAAAAAAAGAAAGAGAGAGAGTGCGTGCGTGCGTGCGTGTGTGCGTGTGTTGTGTGTGTGTGTGTGTGTGTGTGTGTGTGTGTGTGTGTGTGGTGCACTTTGGGGCCAGTGTTTGGTAGAGAATGAATCATCACACTTAGACAATTCATGCACTACATCCAAACCTCATGGCAGGATCTTGAAATGGAGAGGGTGGGGTGAAAGAGAAGAGGGACCCACAAAATCACTAAAACTGACTCTACCAGAATGATGGAAACATTATGATTAAGAGGGGCAGTGAACAGGCCACTTTTCAAATGTAGGTGGATGGGTTCATTTCCTGAGCAACATGAACACTGTTTGGTTTACTCTGCACAGGCGTCATGTTGCTGCACAGTCTGCAGACTCCACCTTTGGTGGGTGTGCATGCTGCTTATTTTCTTGTTTCCATAAGCCACGCCACGCCACACCACAAAACACTGAGAATGAGAAGGCTAACAGGATATTTTATGTTCTGCATACATGTATACATGTATCATGTATACACAAAAGGGATTCAGGTACTGACCTGGGAGATGAGAAACTCTCCATCCTTAACTAACGCCCCAGCAGGCTCAAATTCAGACCATTCCGCAGAAAATTTAACATACTAACTACTGTGCTTATCACTTGGATATGACAATCAAATCCTGACCCCATCAGGTTCTGTACATGTTTTCTTTGCTTTTCACAGGAAAACCACTTCACACGGCATCTGTCCCTGGGCAGTCTATAACTCTACCAGACAGAGCATCAACATAACCACATACGATGCAACATCTGTGAGGGAGCATCAATCTAAATGACTGTGAGGGAGCATCAACATAACTGCCAACGAGACAGCATCAACATAACTGCCTAAGTATAAGGCAGCATCAACATAGCTGCCTCTGAGGCAGCATCAATATAACTGCCTATGAGGCAGCATCAACATAACTGTCTGTGAGGAACATCAATGTAAAGTTATGTGAGTGAGCAATAAACATAACTGCATGAGAATGATCAACGTTACTGAAGTTAAGGAAGCATCAACATAATTGTCTGTGATGGAACATCAACTGTACGCGAAGGAACATCAACAATTCTGCATGCAATGGAACATCATCATCAAGTGCCTATTACAAGTTCCAATGAACTAAGTGGGTGGAGCAACATGTCAGCCTCCTGGCTCTTAGCGGTGAATTGCAGTGATGGCAAATTTGTGTCAGGTGCATCAAACTACATCTGCGCACATGCATAATGTATGTGTATGTGTGTGTGTGTGTGTGTGTGTGTGTGTGGGGTGTGTGTGTGTGTGTGTGTGTGTGTGTGTGTGTGCATGCTCGCTTACATGTGTGTGCACGTACATGTGAGTATGTGTGAGTGAGTGAGTGTGTATATGTGTGTGTGTGTGTGTGTGTGTGTGTGTGTGTGTGTGTGTGTGTGTGTGTGTGTGTGTGAGCGCGCGCGCGCATGTTTTTGTGTGTGTGTGTGTGTGTGCATGCTCGTTTACATGTGTACATGTTAGTATGGGGTGACTCTGTGTGTGCGTGTGTGTGTGTGTGTGTGTGTGTGTGTGTGTGTGTGTGGTGGAATGTGTGTGTGTGTGTGTGTGTGTGTGTGTGTGTGTGCTGGCTTACATGTGTGCAGGTGCATGTCAGTACGTTGTGTGTGTGTGTGTGTGTGTGTGTGTGTGTGTGTGTGTGTGTGTGTGTGTGTGTGTGTGTGTGTGTGTGTGTATGTGTGTTATGTGCATGCTCGCTTACATGTGTACATGTGCATGTGAGTATGGGTGACTGTGTGTGTGTGTGTGTGTGTGTGTGTGTGTGTGTGTGTGTGTGTGTGTGTGTGTGTGTGTGTGCTCGCTTACATGTGTGCAGGTGCATGTGAGTATGGTGTGTGTGTGTGCTCGCTTACATATGTGCAGGTGCATGTGAATACGGTGTGTGTGTGTGTGTGTGTGTGTGTGTGTGAGAGAGAGAGAGAGAGAGAGAGAGAGAGAGTGTATGTGTGTGTGTGGTCTGTGTGTGTGTGTATGTTCGCTTACATGTGTGCAGGTGCGTGCGAGTATGGTGTGTGTGCATGCGTGTGTGTGTGTGTGTGTGTGTGTGTGTGTGTGTGTGTGTGTGTGTGTGTGTGTGTGTGTGTGTGTGGCGCGTGCGTGCCTGCTTACATGTGTGCACATGAATGTGTCTAAGCACGATGCCGACAAGTCTAATACACCTTGGACTGAACAAAAATTACAAATCATATCAATCTGTAGGTCAAATGTTATCAGTATTTTGTATTTCTATCACATATTTTTCTTGTTCTATTTTGCCTGTCTTTTCACATTAATAAAATACCAGGGCAGATGCTACATCTTTCATCATCATCATCATCATCAACATAGTCGCTATTCCAACCAACATCTCTTCCGTTCTTATCTTTCATTCCCATCCAACATCTCATCCAAAAGCAACACCTATCTCATTTTTCCTACTGACATCCATTTTTCCTACTGACATTAAACGATTAAGTGATTAACAGTCCCCCATATATCTGAGGAGTTAGAATGAGCAAAATCTTCTGTAATATTTAAATGGATAACAGCAAGAAAGCCTCTCTCTCTCTCTCTCACACACACACTATCTCTCTGTGTAGACTAAAGGCGGAAATGACAGGGGAAAAAGATCACGAGTGACCAGGTTATAATCCGTTTTCAGTCGTGTGAGGCGTGTGTACGCTGGGAAAGGGTGGATGGATGGGTTTATGGAGGAGGGACAGAAGCGAATAAGGGTGGGGTCACGGCTGACCCTTGACATGTTGACCCAAGGGTCTTTTACGGATTGAATCGGACGTCGAGATAGCAACTTAGCAAGTGCGGTACGGACATTGGGCGAAGTTCCCATAGCAAAACTCAGTATTTCCCACGGCCATAGAGCCGCGTGCAGGAGAAAACTATTGCAGCAGCAGCAATTCACAGGTCTTACCAGGGCTATTTGACAAGCATTAGCACGTCGACTGAACCCTTATTCTGACTTTGATATTGACCAAGATTCTGTCAGGCGGATTGTTCATTTTCTTCACTCTGAGACCAGGCGTAGGCGTAGTTTTAAAACACGACGATCGAGCTGTACTCTTCGATCCAACTTTGGTTACTTTGCACTCTACTATTTACCTATTTTGCTTTCAACTTTCATTTAAACTGACCTAAGCAACTTGGGATTTACAGTAATTGTTCAACACAGAATTTTCTCCGATCGTGATAATCAGCTAATCAGATCTCTGTTGATCTCACGACGTCATTCATATTACATACAAAAACTGCCGGAAGACAACAGAGTTAAACGAACATAGCGGCTTTCTAATACGAGATAGGCAAAGCCGACAGCCCGAAAGAACACGACAGAACTGTTAGAAACAAGGGAATAAAACCGATTCAATCATTTTGAAATAAAACCCAAATGTACGTCATATTAGACATTTGGAATTAAAAAAAAAAAATCAGCGTAGAAAAATACTCCAGTTTTTTTTTTTCTGCTTAAATCGGCAGTTCTTGCAGAACAGTGAGGAAGCCAAACCATTGTTTACTGAAATTGTTCTTTCCCACCCTAGATATATCAACACGCTCACCTTTCCTTTGCGGTCGTCTTGTAGTCATGACAACCAACAAAGCACACTAAGTACTCATCTGGATTCTCTTTTTCAGAGGGGCATGACAACAACGTGGAACGAAAACTGACTGACCACAGAAACAACGAAACCACGTGACATGTCATTTAACTCTGTGGTCCATGTGGTACGGAAACCGGACACGTCTTTTTACTACAATGACACTTCATAAGCACAGTATACGTACTGCACACGACTCACTGCAAAACCAAGAAGGTCAGCAGAACAGGCTGCAATAAACACCTGGACCCTGATCAAACGCTTTGAGCATAAATTTATCTCCAGTCAGATGCAGCGTTAGAAAAGAGTCGTCAATAAGACCACATACAAATTATCAGAAATACCAAGATGGGAACAA
>JAPXFY010000023.1:66157971-66170471 GCA_030674185.1 Monoplex corrugatus
GTTGGAAAAAGGGATAAGAAGTTGATAGACGGACACACAGACACTACAGCCTCTCTCCACTCGGAGGGAATCACATTGTAATATATAATTGTATATAATATGCTCTCTATAATTTTCCATTGCTTTTATTCTTTCTCCCCATTTATAGTCTTGTGTGTGTGTGTGTGTGTGTGTGTGGTGTGTGTGCGTGCGTGTGTGTGCATCGTTTCACCGCTTAGATTTGATTTTATCAAGATTTTGCGCTATATAAATAAATATTGTAAATTATGTAATTATATTCATCATACCTCAGAATGAGACTATTAAGAGAGAAAGGGTTAGGGGCACAGGCTGAGAGAGTTATATAGACAGACAATGACAGCCACCATCAAATAGACAAAAAACAAACAAATAAACAAAGACAGACAATGACAGCCACCAGTCAAATAGGACAAAAAACAAACAAATAACAAAGACAGACAATGACAGCCACATCAATGCAAAAAACATAAACAAGACAGACAAAGACAGCATCAGTCAATAGACAAAACAAACAAATAAACAAAGACAGACAATGACAGCCACCAGTCAAATAGGACAAAAAACAAACAAATACAAGACAGACATGACAGACAGTCAAATGCCACAAAGCAGACATGACAGCCCAGTCAAATAGGACAAAAAACAAACAAATAAACAAAAAATCCCAAACAAACAAGAGTGCTGGTACAGGACAAATATTCCAACACGTGTCATGTATAAATCTCTCCATCTACAGTCATCCTGGACGAGCCTTTGTTTGTTGTTTGTGAGCTGGCTGGCTCGTAAGCAGAGCCATAGAGTGATAGACTCAAGTTTTGGTGTCTCAAGTTCAATCCCAGCCTGCAACATAAAATCTGCCCTATTCACTTAATGTTCCAATCATTCTGGTGAAGTCAGTTTAGCCCTTTGACCCCCGCACCCTATCCACCAACTGCAAAACCATAACCCTTCCACTTCCTTATGTTATCCTCCAGCTACCTGCAAGAAGCTGATGGACAGGGTGAGGGAGTCAAAGAGTTAATTTTTTAGCTTTGCTAACATGGTTGACAACGCAGGAAGCTGGTGGACAAGATGCAGGAGTCAAAGGGTTAAAAGTTTAATTTGCTAGCATGGTTGACAATGCAGGCAGCTGGTGGATAGGGTGAGGGAGTCCAAGGGTTAAAATTTTGCTTTGTAAGCATGGCTGACAATGCAAAATGGGGTGGACAGGGTGCAGAAGTCAAAGAGTTATTTTGCATTGCTAGCACGGTTGACAATGCAGGATACTGGTGGACAGTGTGAGGAGTCCAAGGGTTAAAATTTTGATTTGCTAGCATGGCTGACAATGCAGGATGCTGGTGGACAGAGTGCGAGAGTCAAAGGGTTAAAGTTCCAAAGGTCCTGTTTCAACTGCCCCTCCTCAATTTTATCGTCTTCCGACTGCATATGGTTTCCAGCAGACTCGTTATTGTTATTGTTATTGTTGTTTAAAGCCCAGCCAACTGTGTAGGGCCATATCAAGGCTATGACCGCTTCAAAATGTACAAAACTTCAACAGGAAAAAAAAAAAGAAGAAATTAAGTACACATCAATGCATTTGCACACATAATCTAAGGACCTGCCCCCAACGCCGACCACTACGTCCAATTCATCAATCAGGGGATTTAAAAAACACACGTGACACCTGATTACAAATTTCAGCATGCCTAAGGACAACAAAGCCTATACAAAAACGGGCCTAAATCACGTTAAACTGCTTCCACATATCTCACCTCCCTAGAGCCAAAAATGCACTTAATACATGTACCCAATTATCAGTCCTAACAAAAATACATAAGACTTTATTGATCACACACAGGTGAATGGACCATTAAGGTAGAAAATGACGGAAGAAATGGCAGAAAGCAAAGGAACAAGACAGAAACAAAGAGAGTGACAGAAAAGAGGAAATTTCTAGCACAGAATTTCCAGAAGGTGGGGCTCAGAGGATTCCACAGATACTTATTGGCAGAATGTAGCGCATATGGCACTGCCTGAGTGCAATGAATCCTTACTGAACAAACTAAATTGCATCGATAGTGTGCACCTTTTCACAGCAACCTTCAATACATAACAGTCCAGACTTAAGCTCAATTAGCCCTGCATTTCTCACAAAAACGGTGTGTCTCCTGCCTTTTTTCTCTTTGAGATACACCCTTCTGGCAGCTAACCCGCAGTATATAATGACTTCTTTTTTTTTTCTCAGTTAGCGCACGTCTCTAATGATATCTGAAATGTGTTCACTCTGCAGCTTAAAGTTCACAGCAAACAACTAGAAATATTCGTCATTGCGCAATCTTGACCTGAAAGTGTGTATCATCTTTGTTAAGCATTTGTCTAGTGTGTATCAATCTTAATTATGTCAAAATAACGTGTTTTAGGCAGAATGTATTAGTTCACATATGCACGCACATGCATGCGAATACCTTATCAACACACAGTAAGAGAACGAAAGATAAACATGTCAAAACAGTGTGTTCTGCATAGTATATATTAGTTTACAAACATGTTAATATGTATATACATGCATGTGCACATCTGTACATATGCACACACACACTCTTATCTGAAAAGAAAGACTAGGAGAAAGAGTGATACGAAAATACTAAGCCAGACAGGAAATTAATACAAAAATATCTTTACACAGAAAAGTTCATCCAAAAAGCAATCAATATTTAAAGTATGGTTGGCTGTAGGTATCTGTATCACTTGTGGGCAGAATGATTTTCAGCATGTGCGTTTAGCTTACAGAAGACAGGAAAAGTCCTTTTGTGTATGTGCTTTGGGGCTATTTTCATCAATACTTTCAGAACACAGACTTTAAACCCCGATTGTCTGGGCCACCAATACTGATACCCACTTCACTGAAGTGGAATGGAGGCTGGTTAGGCCTCACTCCAATCCATCATTCCTGTCCAATGGGAAACAAAGTCCAAAAGACATTTGGGAAGCTGCCTGCTTGACTCAAGTTTTTCTGTCCTATTTTCCCCAGCACAGAAATGAATCTTCTTCTCCATTAATACCCATGATTAGTCGCTGGCACTAAAGAACTGTTCACCAGATTCCTCCAGCTCTGTCAGTTGTGGGCCCAAGTCTGGGTATCTGCAAATCATGTGTCAAAGGCTTCCTCTGTGTCTATTTTGCAATGCTATATCATATGTCCAATGTTTTTCTGTATCCTCCTCTTTGCCTCCCTCCCTCAACAGTTTTATAGGGCTGATTTAGCAAGGTCACCCACTGAATCTTGTGACAAGGCCATATCAATGTAGCTTTCTTTTCTTAATTTAAGCCTGCCTATCTTCATATGTGGTTTTACCGAAGACTGCTGAGGGTCAAATGGACGGATAGGCGCTCAAATGAAAGCATACTGAATGAGTTGGGTACTACACGCAAGCTTCTAGTACTCATACAACGGAGGAAACTGAAATATGTTGGACACGCAATCCGTAATGAGAGAACAGACTTGATGTCCACTGTCCTCCAAGGTAAAGTGGAAGGAAAGAGAAACAGAGGACGGCCACCTGCATCACTTGCTAGAAACATCACAAACATCAGTGGCAAGAAACTCCAGGAGGTGGTCAGACTTAGCCAAGATCGAGAGTGCTGGAGGCAACTTGTGAGGACATCATGTGCAGCGGCCAACACTGTTCCCGGTGACGCCGACAGGTGAGACAGGTGAGATCTTCATATAGCCACTCTGCTGCTTGATAGTTTGGAGCACTTGATTGGTGGTATGATCAGTGTACCTGATGAAACTAACATCTGTCTTAAAAGTAAAATACTTTTAATATATCTAGTTGTAAAAATAAATGTTTCCCTCTCTCTCTCACTCTGTGTGTGTGTGTGTGTGTGTGTGTGTGGTGTGTGTGTGTGTGTGTGTGTGTGTGTGTGTGTGTGTGTGTGTGTGTGTGTGTGTGTGTGTGTGTGTGGTGTGCGCACGAGGATGGAACTGGTGGATGATTGGGGAAATATGATCTTTAAGTCTTTACTGAATCTAAAATCTATGTATAATCTTTTAATCGTTCCTTCTGAAAATCTCTGATCAGCCAGACTGTGTCCATATACTACCCGTATATTATTTATTTAGAAGTTTGGGTGAGCTATGTCAACCCTGTCAACCTTTTGGGAAAGGGGTAAGGTTTGAAAGTAAACAGTTCCAATCTACCTCTCTTACATAAGCACATGGCTACTATTGCTCATTACCACTCTCTGATGTATGTATATGTATGTGTGTGTGTGTGTGTGTGTGTGTGTGTGTGTGTGTGACCACTCTGTGTGTGTGTGTGTGTGACCACTCTGTGTGTGTGTGTGTGGGTGATGGGGGACATACATGTGTAATACTTATATAATTATGTATGCAAGGGTGTGTGTATGTGTTTAAGTGAGAGAGAGAGAGAGAATGTGTGTGTGTGTGTGTGTGTGTGTGTGTGTGTGTGTGTGTGTGTGTGTGTGTGTGTGTGTGTGTGTGTGTGTTGTGCAGGGGGAAGGTGAGCATATATGTGTAATACTTATTACATATATATGCGAGGTGTGTATGTGTGCGTCACTCAGTGTGTGTGTGTACGTGTGTGTGCATGCGCGCGTGTAGGGGGAGGGGTGAGTGTGTGGCTTTAATACTTACGTGTGTGTGTGTGTACGCGCTTGCTTGCTTACGTGTGTACTTCTGTGTGTGTATACTCCTCTGTGTGTGTGTGTGTGTGACTTGTGCGAGAAGCGAGTAATACACACATATATATACATATCATGTGTGTATGTGTGTGTGTGCGCGCGCGCGCGCGCGTGTATGAGGCCTGTGTGCATGCATCTGGCTCAGAGAGAGAACGGCAGATAATAAGGCTCGAAACAGAAGCACGTTTGCTGACAGCGTTTGTACCGTTTTGTGCCAACAGTACCACGCATATTCCGTCACACCTGATTTACTAACCTCAAGGAAATGATTTTAAAAAGTTGGTGTAATATGACCGATCAATTTATTACCAATTTAAACACCAACGTTATATAATCATCTAAACAAAAACAAAACAAAACAAAACAAATTATTAGACGCCGCCACTGCAAAGAGCTGTGAGTGCACGACTGGCTTTGGTCGGCAAACTTTTGCGCTTTGCAAATAAAAAAAAATATACACGCGCACGCACGTACACCATTTAGATCTATTGCTGTGGGTATGAATCATTTAAAAAAAAAAAAAAATCTAACAGACCCTCTCTCTCTCTCTCTTCACACACACACACACACCGAGTTCTCACCGCCCCCCCCCTTTCCCCAACGCACACACACACACACAGTATGTGTGTCTGTCTCTCTCACTCACACACACACACATAGGTTCCTCCCTCCCCATTCTCTCTAACATTCTCTTTCACAGGCACACATACACGTACACACACGCACAAAGTGCATACGCTCTCTTACACCCCCTCCCCTCCCACACCAACTCACACAGTGCGGAAAGAAACCCCCTCCCACACCCACACTCCGCATGACACACAAACATACGTGTACGCACGCACGCATATATACACACACACACTATACTGTCAGCACAGCTAAGAGAACCTACATCGACACCACACACCTTCGTCCCAGCCGCTCGCTCACGCACGCACACACACACATGTACATACAGCAAAGCTAGCTAACAGGACACACAGGCGGGCGACAGACCGACAGACATACGCACACGCACGCACACCAGGCAAGCAGACAGGCGGGCTTGTCAATGCCTAGGTAATTGTAGACAGCTAGGTAATGGCGGGATGGTGTGCGCATGCATGCACGTTCACAATCATGTGACATGGGCGTGCTGGCTGACACTTCTGACCCCCCACCCCCACTTCTTTTCTCTTCACCCCTCTCTCTCCTTCTTTCCAACCTATCTCGATCTCTATTCTCTCTCTCTCCATTTACTGTCCCTCTCTATCCCCTACCCTCCCCCCTCCCCCCCTTTGCGTGTCTGTCGTGTTGACATTCTCGCGTGGAAAACTGGCACGTGCACTCATGCTCACGTGAAGGATTAAAAACAGTTTCTTGGGCTGTCAACTGGTTCCGTCAGGTTTGTCTACATTCAGTGTAGGCTCACATCTTCAACGAACGAAAATGTCCCAAAATCAACTTGGCATCTACTGCTGTAAAAGACTACGTTACAATCGAGTCAGGTTCAGCTATGAAAGAATGGAATATATGTTAAAATCAAGTTCAGTTTCACAAAATGGCTGAAGTGTTCTATTCAGTGCATTATTATTATTATTATTATAATTATCATCATCATCAATGGGGATAACAATCCAAGTTTCACATGGTTAAGTCTACTGTGACAAAATATATGAATATGAACACATACATCTCTCTCTCTCTATTTATCTATCTACACACACACACACACACACAAACACATACACGCACGCATACACACACACACATGACATACATACAAACTGACCAAAATCACTTAAAAAATGCAATTAATACATATATATCCAATTATTAATCCTAACAAAGTATATATAAGGCTTTATAGAACACATACAGACGAATGGACCAGTAAGACAGACTCTCAATAGGAAGAAATGAAAGCAAGCAAAGGAGAAAGAATGAAACAAAGTGAGTGACACAAAACAGGAAAAATTTCTAGCACAGTATTTCCAGAAGGTGAGGGTACTACTAAAACTGAAAGAGCCTCCAGTATTCCACAGGTGTGTGTGTGTGCGTGTGCGCTGTGTGTGTGTGTGTGAGAGAGAGAGAGAGAGAGAGTGAGTGTGTGTGGTGTGTGTGTGAGAGAGAGAGAGAGAGAGTGTGTGTGTCTCTCCTCTGTGTGTGTGTGTGTGTGTGTGTGTGTGCGTGCGCCTCTGTGCATGTGTGTGTGTGTATGAGTAGCAGGGGAGTTCATATTTTCAGACTGATGTTGGGCATGGGCCAAGTTCATTCTATGATATGCATCCACAGTTTCAGTAAACTTCTTGCTCAAGTTACTTAGCACAACATAATGCCACACTAACAACGATCAAACAAAAATTCCTTCACTTATTGATCCACATTTTGAAGTCAGCCCTTGGCTCGAGTTACTGTTTACGTATAAATCAATCACATGTTTGCCTGGTGTTTCGTTATTGTTTTTCTTATTATTTATCGTTTCTGTCATTGCGTTCTTTTGTTTCAATCCTCTGGGTAGAAAAGCAGTGGCACAGGTGTGTACCAAAGATGTACACAATCTGCTATCAGCCCTCTTGACTCCCACACCCAAGCCATTAACTGCAAAATTTTAACCCTTTGAGTCCTTCACCTTATTCACCAGCTTCCCACAAAGGGTTCATTTTTTGCTTTTCTAGTATGGTTGACAAGGCAGGATGGTGGATAGGAGCGGGAGTCAAAAGGTTTAGACCCATCTCTTTCAAAGTCTATAATCCCCGCAGCGCGTGCATGTGTGTGTGTATGAGTGTGTGTGTGTGTGTGTATGAATATGTGTGTGTGTATGAGTGTGTGTGTGTATGAGTATGTGTGTGTGTGTGTGTGTGTGTGTGTGTGTGTGTGTGTGTGAGTAGTGTGTGTGAGTGTATGTCCGTACATGTACACATACATGATTTCCTTTAAGGAGTGTGCACAAACGTGTGTGTGTGTGTGTGCGCGTGTAAGAGAGAGAGAGAGGAAGGGAGGGAGGGAGGGGAGGGGGGAGAGGGAGGGGAGGGAGGGGAGGGGAGGGGAGGGAGAGAGCACCTTTAAGTACTTTCAAACACTTTTTTCCTAACCAAGTGTGCTTGCACCAGCAGCAGATATATATAGGTTTATTACATACTTTATTATACAACATCCAAAAAGCAATAGAAACTACATCACAATATGATATATCCAAAAAGCAACAGAGGTTACATCTTCTGGTTCATCCATTTCATCACAGCAGTAGGAGTTGACGACACGTGTGTCTTTTATGTTTGTCCACCCCTTTACCACTTACACTTCTGTGAAGTGCTTTGGGCTCTTGTGAGGTGAAGTGTTGAACAAGCAGTCGTTATATCATCGTTACCATTAAATTACTTTGCACAGCACACTGTGGCTTACATGATGATTTACACAAATCCATTCACTTTTTGAAATCATTCATTGTGGGCTTTGAAATTCGGGAACAGTCCCATGAGTCTGGCATGCCGTTATTTCTGTACTGTCATTATTACTGTTATTATAACGCACACTGCTATATTCACAGATATATTTGGGTGGTGGGTTGAACATGTATGTCTTTCTAACGAACCACACACATATATACTCCCCCCCCCCCCGGATATTCACACACACACACACACCAATGGCATATCCATCCATTCATGCTTCCTTTACTAAAACCAATGATGAAGATGTAAAGTTAATATTAAAAAGAATAGTGTTAATTATAATCGAAATATGAGAGAGAAGGTGGAGAGAGAAGGAGAGCAGAAGAAAACTTAGGGAGAGAGATGGGGAGGGGAGGGGGAAAGAATGGATGGGAGGTGAGACACAGAGAGAGACACACAGACAGAGAGAGAGAGAGAGAGAGAGAGAGAGAGAGAGAGAGAGAGAGAGAGAGAGAGAGAGCGTTTTAATCCTTTCCCTGCCTTACTCTATCTTGCACAAAGCTGGTGGTCAGGTTGATGGAAGGAAAGCGTTAACTATGAAGGCCATCGACATAACCATAATGTATTACATACTTTCTTACGGACTGGAGTGAAAGGGTTAATTATAAAGGCCATCGACATAACCATAATGTATTACATACTTTCTTACGGACAGAGTGATGGAGTGAAAGGGGTTAACTAAGAAGGCTATCGACATAACCGTAATGTATTACATACTTTCTTACGAACACGGTGATGGAGTGAAAGGGTTAACTGTGAAAGGCCATCGATATAACCATAACGTATTACATACTTTCTTACATACAGGTATTCACACAAACACATATCTACAGGCCTCCACACAAATATTCAGAAATACACACATGTAGGCTATACAATGACACTACAAACGTGTATTCACGCACGCATACATGCACACATACATAAAATGTGTGCATAATGCCTGTATACAAAAACGTTACACCTGGGAGAAAGAAGCAAGCGAGCGAGCGAACGAGCGAGAACAAGAGAGAGAGAGAGAGAGAGAGAGAGAGAGAGAGAGAGAGAGAGAGAGAGAGAGAGAGAGAGAGAGAGAGAGAGAGAATTACACAGTCGATGGCTTCGCACAGAGTATTAAAATGCATCCTCATGAACCTGTATGTGCCAAGTAAAGGGATCGCGCCCTCACAGACTATTCCCTCCTACCCCTTCCTCTCCCCTCCCCGCAATCCCCACCACCACCACCCCTTGTTTCCTCTCCCTCCCTCCCCCTCACCTCACTCCACCGCTGGGTGAAGTGGCAAGCCCCAGCATGACACATGTGTGTGTACATACGCACGAGGAGCCGTGAGCATGCATGCGGAACGTGCAATCCATTAGAACAGAACGCAACGCGCAGTGCGATCGCTTCCACCACTATTTCCACTACATGTACATCGACTGGCTCTTACCGCGACAATGACGACGAAAATAATTTTAAAAAAATAAAAAATAAATATCTAATTACATATTTCCATAGTATCCTCGCTAGAATCGGCTTCAGTTTTTTTATTTTATTTTATTTTTTTCTCTCTCCAGCAAATTTTCGGTCTCATTCCAAGATGAAACTCGTGCGGATTCTTGTGGGAACGCTCTTATTTCTCAAATAATAGTAGTCAATGGCATAATCGAAAATCACACTAGTACCACTCTACTACAATCGCAAAACAGAGGAACGTTTTATTATTGAAGACAGCGCGGCACCGAGGATTTCTTGCATGAAAAACTACCCAACCACCATATGAAAAGAATAAAGATTGCAGTTTTGCTCGCTCTCGCTCTCTCTCTCTCTCTGTCTCTCTGTATTGTGCTTTAAGACTGGAAGGACGTGGGTTCGAATCCCATTAGTCCTAACAAAATCACTGATGGTGGGATTTTTGAGTTCCAACCAGCTTCTACCCAGAGTGGAGTGCACTATAGGCTCACCAGAAAGGCTGGGACTACGAAGTCGAATCTCATCCACTTCAAGCATGCATCATTAAGGGTATTGCTCAAATCTCCTGACCAACATCACAGGAATCTGTATCTCTCAGGCCTGCTAGACATCAACATGTATACGATACGATACTAAGCACCGAGTCTGGACATATGATGCAGTCTCAACCATAAATGAAACTCCACAGCAACCTGATTTTCATCCCCTCTTCATCATCACAGCATTGGGGAAAACTGTCCCAATGGTGTGTGGCCATTAAACTCGCACAGAAACTGACGGATGGGGGAAAAAGCATGAGCTTCCAAGTGAAAACTAAAACAAAGACAGAAGACAGTTTTTGAGTGAAAGGAAACTGTAACAAAGATCGAAGACAGAATCTGCGTGAAAGCATGTTAATTAACCCTTTGACTCCTGTACCCTATCCACTAGCATCCTGCATTGTCAACCATGCTAGCAAAGCAAAAACTTAACCCTTTGACTCCCTCCTCACCCTACCCACCAGATTCCTGCAGGAAGCTGGTGGGTAGAGTGAGGAGGGAGTCAAAGGGTTAAGTTTTTGCAGTTGGTAGGCGGGGTGCGGGAGTCAAAGGGTTACTAAGTACAGTGGAGTGTGTGACCAAATGGTCAACGCACCTGCCTAGAACATAAAAATCCCAGGTTCGAATCATGAATAGGTCAAGACTTTTTCTCCTCCCCCACCCCCACCCTCCACTAAGACTTTAAGTGAGGTTTTGAGGTGCTAAGCCTTCAGAAGAGACGATAAACTGAGGTCCCAAGAACAGCATGCACTAAGCGCATGTTAAACATCCCACAGCAACAAAGCAGTTAACCCTCGCAAAATTCTGTAGAAAAATCCACCGCTAATCGTAAACAGAAATGTATTGGTGGGGGGGGGGGGGGGGGGAGTAAGAGGTAGTGGTGCTGCAATATGCTCTCTCCATGGGGAAAGCTTTCCAAATCTGACATGTGACAAACAAGTTTGTTCATTGCAGTCAGACAATTCCATATTACAATGCATCCGATCTGCCATCTTCTAACTGGCAGACACCTTCAGCCTAGCAAAACCATATGTATGGTATGGTTTTGGAATGGAAGGGCAAGGTGGCGGTGGGTAGCGAACAGGGCCTGTGAAAAATTAAGCGACACCACCAGAATTACTGGCACATGAAGATGGGCATCAAACAGGTGAGTTTTTAATGACGTGGAGGATATGAACTTGAGATATCAAATCTTGAGTTCAGATCCTGTTACAAGATCCAACCATCCAAAATTTTTTTTTTAAAAAGTGGCCAGCCAGCCCAAAGGTTGACGCCGTAACTTCCCCTGACAAAAAAAGAAATAAATACAAATTAATCAAAATAGATGATTATAATAATTTCCAAGAAAAATCAATTATATTCAGTCACACACACACACACACACACAAAATCAAGATTTTATGCCACAGACCCAGAATCTTAAGCATACCAATAAACAAATGAATACACAAAGCGGCAAACCTATGCATAGTCTCCTTGGAGTTTTAGTTTCACGAGAATGTAAGTAACACAATTCCTAACAAATAAACTGAATGTACACACAAGGAAGACACACAAGCTCTGCCTTCTCACAGCCGCTCATAAAACGAGTGTGCATGCATGCACGCCACAGGCCCACATTTTCTACACTCCATGCATACATGCTTCAGAAGGGACAAGAAATTGATTTTGCTGGGAAAGGATGGGTTCCACTTGTATAAGAAATACAAGAAGAAACACAAAATCCAAAAAAGCGGTAGAAGTGGAAAGACACGAGAGAGAAGAGAGAGAAGAGAGAGAGAGAGGAGAGAGAGAGAGAGAGAGAGAGAGAGAGAGAGAGAGAGAGCTAAATGAGAGAGCGAGAAAGAGTTCTAAATGAGAGAGCGAGAAAGGGGGGAGAGAGAGAGAGAGGAGGAGAGAGAGGGGGAGAGGAGAGAGAGAGAGAGAGAGCGCTAAATGAGAGAGCGAGAAAGAGAAAGTGAGTTCTAAATGGGAGAGCGAGAAGGGGGGGGGGGGGAGAGAGAGAGAGAGAGAGAGAGAACTAAATGAGAGAGCGAAAAAAAGAGAGTTCTAAACGAGAGAGTGAGAAGGGGGGAGGGGAGAGGAGAGAGAGAGAGAGAGAGAGAGAGAGAGAGAGAGAGAGAGAGAGAGAGAGAGAGAGAGAGAGAGAGAGAGAGAGAGAGGGGGTGTAACAAAGTCAAGTCATACTGATATAAGTCATCATTTCTGAAAGGGGATTACACCGTGGCAGTTCCTGAAGCATTTCTTGCTGTTAAATCTAATAAAAGTTACATTCCTTGCCTCTATGGGCACTTTCTTTTATATATAGCCATGACCTTGATTGTAGTTCTCACTTTTAACTCTTTTATGCAGTGTTCCTATCAA
>JAPXFY010000023.1:66172971-66200471 GCA_030674185.1 Monoplex corrugatus
TAAGGTGGGCTTGTTCACTGTCCAACTTAATGCTGTAATCATTCTGGTGGTGTCACTAAGTGTTCTCTAATCATTCTGATGGTGTCAGTGTTTTCCCGTTAACCTCCCCATCTGAGGACCTTACCAAAAACATGGCTTGTTCACTGTCCATCTTAATGCTGAAATCATTCTGGTGGTGCCATTGTGAGTATTCTCTAATTATTCTGATTGTGTCTGTGTTTCCCCATTAACATTCCCATTTCAAGATGTTACAAACACACATGATCTTGCACCGGCTTAAGGAGTCCACCAGATAACTTGTGGCAGATCTGAGTGGAGAATATATGGAACTGTCCCAGGATGATGATTCCCTCTGTGACAAACTCCAAACTCAATCGCTTTATCTTACTGTGATACACAAATCTAGTGGTATCATCAACTGTACTTTGTAAGATCAGTCATATAACTTAATCCACCTACACACCTCAACCTGGTGGGTAATGGGCAGATTTTTTCTGGTCTCCCAAGACAGCGTGTGTGCAGACCTGTCAGGGCCTGGAAAATCCCTTTTGTGTGTTAGGCATGCACATTAAAGATCCTGTAAGTTATGTCAGCGAGTGTTAGGCATGCATGTTAAAGATCCTGTAAGTTATGTCAGAGGGTGTTAGGCATGCATGTTAAAGATCCTGTAAGTTATGTCAGAGGGTGTTAGGCATGCATGTTAAAGATCCTGTAAGTTATGTCAGAGGGTGTTAGGCATGCATGTTAAAGATCCTGTAAGTTATGTCAGAGGGTGTTAGGCATGCATGTTAAAGATTCTGTAAGTTATGTCAGAGGGTGTTAGGCATGCATGTTAAAGATCCTGTAAGTTATGTCAGAGGGTGTTAGGCATGCATGTTAAAGATCCTGTAAGTTATGTCAGCGAGTGTTAGGCATGCATGTTAAAGATCCTGTAAGTTATGTCAGAGGGTGTTAGGCATGCATGTTACAGATCCTGTAAGTTATGTCAGAGGTGTTAGGCATGCATGTTAAAGATCCTGTAAGTTATGTCAGAGTGTTAGGCATGCATGTTACAGATTCTGTAAGTTATGTCAGAGGGTGTTAGGCATGCATGTTAAAGATCCTGTAAGTTATGTCAGAGGGTGTTAGGCATGCATGTTAAAGATCCTGTTAAGTTATGTCAGAGAGTGTTAGGCATGCATGTTAAAGATCCTGTAAGTTATGTCAGAGGGTGTTAGGCATGCATGTTAAAGATCCTGTAAGTTATGTCAGAGGGTGTTAGGCATGCATGTTAAAGATCCTGTTAAGTTATGTCTGAGAGTGTTAGGCATGCATGTTAAAGATCCTGTAAGTTATGTCAGAGGGTGTTAGGCATGCATGTTAAAGATTCTGTTAGTTATGTCAGAAAGTGTTAGGCATGCATGTTAAAGATCCTGTAAGTTATGTCAGAGGGTGTTAGGCATGCATGTTAAAGATCCTGTAAGTTATGTCAGAGGGTGTTAGGCATGCACGTTAAAGATCCTGTTAGTTATGTCAGAAAGTGTTAGGCATGCATGTTAAAGACCCTGTAAGTTATGTCAGAGGGTGTTAGGCATGCATGTTAAAGATTCTGTAAGTTATCTCAGAGGCCAGCATGCTCACGACCCACTGAAGTCATAAATTTATGTTACTGGTATGGCTTGACGACAGTCTCAGTACAGAACCTGGGATATTTCTGAGTAAAGGTGAAGCACTGCACATATCCACCATCGACTACACAGTCCTGCTGAATTAGGTATTGCCTTTCTTTACCATGACAACCAGATTGAGATATGGATCAACCTACCTATGACTGGCTCAGTCAAACTCCTCTAACTTTTTTTTTTCAAACTGCAAACAGCACTTATAGTTAGTTATCCACTCTGACTTCTCACGAATTAGATCACAGAACAGAAATTATATTAGAAATATTTTCTTGTTAGATCATAAAACAGAAATAATATTAGAAATATTTCTTGTCAGATCATAAAACAGAAACAATGTTAAAAATATTTCTTTCCCAACAAGGAAAATGTTTATCATTAACAAATAAACAAGGAAACAAAAACAAACAAAAACAAAACACCTCCAAAAACTAATAAGCATGCCTAATCTCTTCCCAAAGGTAAAATGTACCATATGGACATTTTTCTCCTACGAGTCCAAAAATAGAATCTGTGGGTCTGTGGGTTATTGTTCTTTATTGTTGTTTAAAGCCCAGCCGACTGTGTATAGCCATATTAGGGTCTGTAGATCTGTCACTGGGTATATCATTATTTTGACAGACTGCCATATATGTACACCATCACCCACCCTGCAACAGGTGTGATAGGTAAGCGAGTAAGTCTTCAACATTGGGCTTCCAATCAGAGGGTTCTGGAATCAGTCTGCTTTGCTACCTCAACACAATGGGTAAAGAGCAGGAATTTTTCCATCTCCCAAGTCAACAAGTGTGCAAACCTACCAGTGCCCAAACCCTGTTTGTGTGTACATGCATGCAGAATATCAAATATGCATGCTAAAACTCCACAAAGTCATGTCACTGGTAACTTAAATGGAAATTAAAAAAACCAAAAAAACCCAGCACGCATGCCCACCAAAGACAGAGTATTGAGACTGTGCAGCAGCATAAAGCCTGCATAGTGTATAAAAACGTGAATCTATATTACTCAAACACACACGCAAGCAAAATCAGAATGGGAATAATCCATCCAGCGGTTATGGCTGTAATCTTCTGATTTTGAGTTTGGTTGACTTATAAACGACCAATTTTCGCCAGATGGAGAGCGATACAATCTTCCCACCAGCCATTTTTATGCACGGTCAGGTCATCTGGCAGTACTGGCTCTAGCGTTGGACAAAGCCATCAAAGGTAATATCCTCTCACCTCTCTTTCCCTGAGATGCTTATCCCCACAGTGCACATCACATGATTAAGATGAGTTACGATACCTAAGCAGATGACTTGACTTTTCAGTAGGCCTATGTCACTTTCTAGACTTATTTTTAGATCAATGCTTATTTTCTTTTCCCAATAACTTGATCAAGTGTGGCATGGCTTTTCAACAGTAGCCGTCTTGTCTAAAACTGAAAACTACCTAGTATAGTTCTAACGATCATAATTATGCTATCAAGGCTTTGATCAAATCATTAATCACTGAATGAAATCGGCATTTACCTAACGAAGTCAGTGAGTGGATGGTCACTGAATTCATGATCTGAGGCCTGCACAGGTGATCTGCCTGTCCATAGACTTCACTTCTGAAGATCCATTTACGCCACCCACGGGTAGTCAGTATCCTCACAAGTTTTTCCTTGACCATGTAGCATACAACATCCTAAAGATGACCTGACACTGGAATGCCTTCCATCTTCCATGTAAGACTCGCTTAGTTCTTTACGTGGTGATACATGTTAGGGTCCTACCTCTTGAGGTCTTCTCTCTGGATCAGCTGAACGCTTCCAGTGTTGGATGTTGTCTTCAAGTAACATCCAAGGAAATGCTGGAAGCCAGGCTTTGTGAACGACGAAGCGTCAGCGAGTCCTGTGTGTGCTCGGTACGTGTGTGTGCGTGTGTGTTCTTCGTGCACGTCTAGTCGAGGTGGAGGAATGCAATGGTCAAACAGGCCGTCGTGTGTCCGAATTCTTCTCCTCTGCTGACTCCACTATTTCACTCCACTCTCCGGCCTTCAGTCTCTCTCTCTCTCTCTCTCTCCCCACGCACGTGAATGTCTGTCTCCAGCGTCGCCTAGACTACTCCGTGCGTGCGTGTGCGTGTCTGTTTGGTATGCGTGTGCGCGCGCGCTCGGCTACGTGTTTTTCTAACCACCACCCCCTCCAAGCTTGACGTAACACCTCCCCCTCTTCCCTCCCCTCCCTCTTCCCCCTTCAACCTCCCTGTCTCTCTCTCTCTCTCCACTCCACCAAACTCAGTGGCTGAGCCTTTCTTCATACACCAAACCACCCCCCACACCCTTCCTTCCCACGTTTATTCAAACTTCTCACAGCGAGAGAGGCCAGCTCTCCGCCTCAGGTAAAAGTCGTGCAATGTTCGCGCACTGATAACCCAGGTATGGTGGGTGACAAGGGTACATACAATAGATAGCTCGCTCTGAGTGTGTGTGTGTGTGTGTGTGTTCTCTCTCGCTTTGTACTGTCGTACACGCCTGCGTGTGCTTAGTGAAGGTACATATAATACACTGGATGTAGGCCAAACGGCTAGCAAGCCATGAACGCCTGTACAACACGCGCATGCAAATCATGCGCCGGCGAGAGGGGCTATGTATGTATGCTCTTCATGTCGCAGCGCGTTGTTGAAGAAGACAAAACTGATTCCATGTAGGCCTAACGTACAGCGAGCCTCACACGATACCGACACAGTTGAAAACAGGCTCTGTTCAGTAACTGGGTGTAAATGTAAGAACAACAACAACAACAGCAACAATTACAACAATAATAATAATCATCATCATCATCATCGTCATCGTCATTATCAACGTTATGACCAATAATAACAGTGTGTATCACCAAACCTATGTGTGTTTAGAATCGGAACATATTCGTTTGCTGTAAGAACCCAAGACGGGGCGATCGTGTGTGTGTGTGCGTGTGTGTTTCAATTTCAAGTGTGTGTGAGACAGAGAGATTAAGAGAGAGGGAGAGAAGGAGAGAGAGAGAGAGAGAGAGAGAGAGAGCGAGAGGGTGGGGGGATGAGACGTTGGACGTAAATGGTTTTATGACATAAGCAAAAGAGCTTCTATCACAACGAACGAGAGAGACAGAAACAGAGACAGAGAGTATGTGTATGTGTGTATGAGTGAGAGGGAGAGAGAGAGAGAGAGAGAGAGAGAGACAGACAGACAGACAGAACAGACAGACAGACAGACAAAGAGGGATAATGATACTTTATCTTCCAATTTTTTTCGTTCATTTTATTAACTAAAACCATTAATTTTCTTTTCAAACTCGCTGCTGCTTTTGCTAGCAAGCTGGATGTTTTCTCGTTTCCAAACCAGCCATCATAATGATTCATCTTTTAGTTGAAACATGCATATTTCACGTTCTGTACACATACACACATGAAGGGAGGGAGAGAGGGAGGGACGGGAGGTTAAGCAAGCCTGCACACATATTGACAAGGAGATCCCAAAAATCTCCACCCTTTTCCCAACAGGTAGGGGTGTCAAGGCGGATTGCATGAACCCAGGACGTTCTGACTGGAAATCGAACAGTTTCCACTGTAGCCTACCACAGCCCTCGTCAACAGACAATGACAGACACAGAGATGGAGAGAGGAAAGGGAGGAGGAGACAGAGGGGGAAGAGAGGGGAGAGAGAGAGGGGGGGAGAGGGGAGAGAGAGGGGGAAGAAAGAGAGAGGATGAAGAGAGGAAAGAGACACGACAGACCGACCTACAGACATAGAGACAGAAACAGAAAGGGAGATAACGATAATGATACTTTTATTTTCCAATGGTAAAATTATAAGCTACCCCCCCCCCCCCTTAAAAAAACAAACCTTTTTATTAGCCAGAAACCTCTCCCCACTCCTACTCCCACCCCCCAACATGCCGTTGCTTGCTTACTGGGTGTTTTCTTCTTGTTTCCAGTAGCCCAGCCACTGACACGACTTATCTTTAACGTGCGTATCTGATATCCTGCATGCATGCGTGTACACACGATGGGGGGGGGGGGTGGGGGGAGGGGTAGGCACGGGCAAACAGACACACATGTTGACCTGGGAGGTAGATCGGGAAAAAAAATCTCCACCCTTTACTCACCCCAGTCAAAGACGTCTAAGCGGATTGAACACAGAACCCTCCGAATGGAAGTCTGACGTTTACCCACTTGGCTATCGCGCCTGTCGAGAGAAGGTGAAGGGGGAGGGAGAGAGAGAGGGAGAGAGAGAGAGAGAGAGAGACAGACAGACAGACAGAGAGAGCGACAGAGAGCGACAGAGACAGACACTGAGAGCGAGCGACAGAGAGAGAGAGAGAGAGGAGAGAGAGAGAGAGAGAGAGAGAGAGAGAGAGAGAGAGAGACAGACAGACGACAGAGAGAGAGAGAGAGAGTGACAGAGAGAGAGAGAGAGAGAGAGAGAGAGAGCGACAGAGAGAGAGAGACAGACAGAGACAGAGGGTGTGTGTGTGTGTGCCCAAAAGCACGTACGTGTTGATATGTGTGTGTGTGTGTGTGTGTGTGTTTTGTGTGTGTGTGTGTGTGTGTGTGTGTGTGTGTGTGTGTGTGTGTGTGTGTGTGTGTGTGTGTGTGTGTGTGAACGAGAGGCGATTTACAAGCGTGATAATAAGCTCGCATAACACATTGTGCCCCACCCCCACCCCAACCACCACCACCATGCATTCCCCTTAGGACTAGGGAGGGGGGCAAGAGAGGCCGTTCGACGTTGAACGTGTGTGTGTGTGTGTGTGTGTGTGTGTGTGTGTGTGTGTGTGTGTGTGTGTGTGTGTGTGTGTGTGTGTGTGTGTGTGTGTTTTTACTGTGAAGGCTATGTGTGTGTTTACTGTGTAGTGTGCGTGTGTGTTTACAGTGTAGTGTTTGTGTTTACTCTGGTGTGTGTGTGTGTGTGTGTTTACTGTGAAGGCTATGTGTGTGTTTACTGTGTAGTGTGCGTGTGTGTTTACAGTGTAGTGTTTGTGTTTACTCGTGTGTGTGTGTGTGTGTGTGTGTGTGTGTGTGGTGTGTGTGTGTGTGTGTGTGTGTGTGTGTGTGTGTGTGTGTGTGTGTGTGTGTGTGTGTGTGTGTGTGTGTGTGTGTGTGTGTGTGTGTGTGTGTGTGTGTGTGGTGCTTGTTGTTGGTGTGATGTGTTTGTGTGTAGGTGGCTGTTTATGGTATGTGTTTATTAATATATATTATATATATATAATATATATATATATATATATATATATATTATATATAGATATATATATATATTATGTGTGTGTGTGTGTGTGTGTGTGTGTGTGTGTGTGTGTGTGTGTGTGTGTGTGTGTGTGTGCTTGTTTACGGAGTAATGTGTTTGTACCCTGTAAGGTGGAGTACTGCGTATATATGTGTGTGTGTGTGTGTGTGTGTGTGTGTGTGTACTGTGTGTGTGTGTGTGTGTGTGTGTGTGTGTGTGTGTGTGTGTGTGTGTGTGTGTGTGTGTGTGTGTGTGTGTGTGTGTGTGTGTGCTTGTTTACGGAGTAATGTGTTTGTACCCTGTAAGGTGGAGTACTGCGTATATATATGTGTGTGTGTGTGTGTGTGTACTGTGTGTGTGTGTGTGTGTGTGTGTGTGTGTGTGTGTACTGTGTGTGTGTGTGTGTGTGTGTGTGTGTGTGTGTGTGTGTATGTGTGTGTGTGTTTGTGTGTATGTGTGTGTGTGTGTGTACTGTGCGTGTGTGTGTGTTTACGGAGTAATGTGTTTGTACCCTGTAAGGTGGAGTACTGCGTGCGTGTGTGTGAGTGTGTATGTATGTGTGTGTGTGTGTGTGTGTGTGTGTGTGTGTTGTGTGTGTGTGTGTGTGTGTGTGTGTGTGTGTGTGTGTGCGTCGCGCGCGCGCATGCTGTAAAATGTGGAGTGCTGTGTATATGTATGTATGCTGTATAAGTGGAGCACTGCGTTTGTATATGTAAATATATACATGTGTATAAATAATATAATGTGTGTATGTGTGTGTGCGTGTGTGCATGTGTGTGTGTGTGTGTGTCTGTGTGTTTGTGTGTGTGTGTATGAAACGAGTCAACGACTATTCCTCAGCTGTTTACAGACGAGCTTTAAAAATTTGAAACTGATACATGCAAGCTACTATTGGAGAGCAACGAAGGGGGATGGGACGTGGAGGGAGAGAGAAAGAAAGAAAGAGAGAGAGAGAGAGAGAGAGAGAGAGAGAGAGAGAGAGAGAGGAGAGAGAGAGAGAGAAGAGAGAGAGAGAGAGAGAGAGAGAGAGAGAGAGAGAGAGAGAGAGAGAGAGAGGAGAGATCAATAAAAATGTATATTCACAGGGTGCCTAACAGTGCTCTAACTGCTGACAATATTACAACACACAATAAAAAATGAATCAACTATACATACAGAAACACATTCACTATTTTTACCCATTAACATCTTCCGCACACTCTCAATAACACCCATACACAACATATTACAACAATGCACTAAAACAGGAAGGGAAAAGGTTGGTATACACACTTACTTCAAACAGACGGATTCAGGGAAAAGATGAGATTTCAGTTGGGTCCTAAAGAAGGAAAGGTTAGGCAAATTTCTCACATCAAAGGGCATATTATTCCACAGAAAAGGTCCAAAAATGGGCAGAAGATCGGAAAACACGAGTCTTGCGTCTGCATCAAAGGATTTTGAATTTATAAATGAGTATCAGAAGAAGAGTGACTGTCAGTGTCATGCCATTCTAGCAATCTCCTTTTATTATCAAATCACAGAAAATCCAGATTTTGCACTTTTCAAGGTCACTGTAACCTTGAAGACCCTTAGTTGAAATAAAACTTGATGTGCATCGAGGGCAATGGTAATCTCTCACAACAGTGAAAATAAATTTTTGTAAATGTTGGTTGAATTTCCTAAGAAAGCATTGTTCATACCCTTCCTGAAAACAAAGAGATTATCATTTGGGGCACTTTTTGGTCTATCTGACCTTGACTTTGTACTCTAAACTTAGGTGTTCGTGACTCCTCAAGGGTCCACCACACCTTTGACCAAACTCTGGCAAAGATCTATATTGAAAAGGCTGAGAAAATCTTGTTAACACACAAACAGACCTGCATACACAGTCATTTCTCCTACTTAATATAAAATAACCCCCCCCCCCCCCCCCTTTCCTTCACCTCCCTTTTTTTTCAAAAGGATTTTAAAATCTGTCAATCCATACAACAGAAAGACAATCTTCCATTTGTCTGCATCCACCTAACAAGTTTCAAACAGTACTGAAAATGAACTTATCTCAATAAATGTCTTTTGATAGCGCACAACAAATATTATTCAAATCCAATTCAAATTGGTTAAAGCCCTGTCAATATCTTTTTTCTCTTGAATCTTTTTTTGTTTGTTTTAAACATTAATTTCTTTAAAAATCAGACATGCAGTGAAACTAAATAAGTACTGAATAAATAAGACAAACAAACAAAACAAACAAACAAACAGAAAAACAGACAGACAGACAAATGACTTAGTTCGATCTGTGCGTGTCTCTTTTTAGTATTTTACTTTTATATTACTTACAATACATATATACACAACAACGTAGATGCACATGCAATGATGCATACACTCATATTCACATAAATCATTCATATGGAACATGATTTTATATGGATATACATGAAACATATGTATTACCATTACACATATTGCCTACATTGCTATTCAGTTTAACCATAAGGGTATATATTATGACACACACACACACACACACACACACACACACACACACACACACACACACACACACACACGTACACACATTCATTCATTCATTCAATGGGAGCACATCAAGTATGTAAGGGACATTTTTTTTAAGCATTACAATTTCCTTGGATGCACATATACATTTTCTCAGATGCATATATACACACTGTTTTGCCCACAATGAGCAGGCAGTATATTGCTGCACTATCTGCATACTCTGTTTTTGGTGATCATGCATGCTGTTTTCATGTCTCCATAAGCCAGCCTCTGACATGATTTAACGGATCTTTATCATGCATATCTTATTTTTTGCATGTGTACATATAAAGGGTGTTTAGGCACTGGCAGGTCTGCACCCACGCTGACCTAGGAAATCAGAAAAAATCTTAACCATTTACCCACCAGGGTTAGGTGTATATTCAGTTCAAATCCAGGACCTTATGTCCAGAAATTTGAAGTTTTCCTATTTGATTATCCTGCTTTCTTGAAAGGGACCACCGCTTAATAATTTAAAATCAGTCTATTTACATGGGGAGTATAGAATAGTGATACGTTCTAGGTGCCCACATTCTTTTCCATCCTCTTTGCAGTAATGCTGATTGATACATTCACATACTTTACAGGTAAGTGTACATCCAGTTCATTCAAATGGAAAATTCTTTAAACTGGAAGGACCAAAATGCTCAAAGCCATCCTGTGAGAATTTCTCATCGCAGACAAAATCTGCACAGGCTGCACACTAGCGTGAGGACACAGAGTGCATCTCTGATCAATCTGCTGTGGCTGGCAAATACTCGGGCTTTACAATTACTGATTAGTCTCAGTAAGACAGGGCTGTTTCAACCAACACTGTCGGAGACTTCTACAGCTTCACCATCTCTGACTGTTAACCCTTTGACTCCCGCACCCTATATCTTACCAACGGCAAAAACTTAACCCTTTGATTCTCTCACCCTATCTGCCAGCTTCTTGCAAGAAGCTGGTGGACAGGGTGAGGCTGTCAAAGGGTTAAGTTTTTGCTTTGCTAGCATGGTTGACAATGCAGGATACTAGTGGACAGGGCACAGGAGTCAAAGGGTTAACAAGAACCTGGAAATCAAGACAGGACACATACTGCTATTCTGGCAATACAGTGAGCAGCAATGGGTCTCTTGATGCACAGGTTGAACATGCCTGTCCAAGGTCCGCTCTTCAGTAAACTGATCAAAAGGTTGTGGCAACCATGACATCAGGCTCACCACATAGACTGCAGTGTACAGAGCAACAGTCCTGAATAAGTGTTGTACTGCTGTAAAAGCTGGATTACCTACCAACACATTCTACAGCTAGAACAGTTCAACCACAGACGTCTGTGCAAGACCTACAACATTACATGGCAAGATGAAGCGTCCAATCTTCCAAGTAGCGAAGAAGTGTGGCTTGCAAAGTACTGATTATCTTCTCATTAACTCTTTGACTCCCGCACCCTATCCACCAATTGCAAAAACTGAACCCTTTGCAGGAAGCTGTGGATAGGGTGAGGGAGTCAAAGGGTTCAGTTTTTGCTTTGCAAGCATGGTTGACAATGCAGGATGCTGGTGGACAGGGTGCGGGAGTCAAAGGTTTAAGTGTCAACTTCTTTGGACAGGACATGCTGTCCATATATTGAAGACAACTAATCTCAAAGATGCTACAGTGCAGAGAGCTGAAGCAAGGACATCATGATCAGGGAAGACCACAAAGCAGATACAAAGACAGTCCTAAAAGTAAAGGCCAACCTCATCAGCTACAGCATCTTATTTGCATGATTACTTTTTTCCCATCCACTTTACTACAAGCTGTTGTGGGGAGATGAAGCTGTTGGTCTCCAGCTAGACATGAGGCCTGGTTAAGAGTCATGTATAGATGTGGAGTTAGCCTGTTATTCCGTACAGTATCTCACACCAGGATGATTTTCTTCTGGTTTTTGAGCCTGAAGATCTGGTGTTGTAACTCGAGAGACTTTGTGAGCATCCTGGTCAGGTCACCAAACCACTTAATCCGCTGCTATATGATATACTGGTTGTCAGGTGTTACTCCAATCATCTCTTGGAGTTGGATCCCTTCATAGCTCTCTTTTGGTCTTACTGCTGCTCTTCTGACTCTGTGAGATATCTCATCTCACAGATTGTGATCTTCTTCTCTAGTGTTTTTTAAGTCCAGGCCCGACACCAGTAGCTTGAGTAAGTCAGTGTGGGACAAACAATGAACTGGTGAACAAATACATCTGGCTTTTGTTTCCATGGAGATGTTTGGGTGTTTTAGAATTAAAAAATAAAAATTGGTAGCTCACAGCATTTGCCTTTAGGACTGTGGTCTCATTTCCTCTGTCCACTTTTCCGTCTAGGGAGTGGGTGGGTGGGGGTTTGTAACTTTCTCAATAACTAATTCTGTAGTTTAAAGAAATTTCTGCCCTTTGATTCTAATACCTAGTTTGCTTAGAAAAGGGCATAAAATAAACCTTTGGATAGGACATGTGTGTATAAAACACACACACACACACACACTGTTAGTTATTCTTGTTGAAGTTCAGCCGACTGCAAAAAGCCATATATCAGGGCTACATGCGCACACAAACACGTGTGTGCACACACACATGTGCTATTCAAAACTTCATTTTGTGCCTTTGTCTAACTCAACCATGAAAATCAATATCACACAATTCTAGATATGCTTTAGTTTCAACACTTTTACAATACTTTATTTATTTATTTATAAACAATACTTTATTTGTATAGCGCAAAATCTTGACAAAATCAAATCGAAGCGCTAAAACAGACACACACGCACGCACGCACACACACACACACACACACACACACACACACACACACACACACCCACACACACACATGCACACGCACACGGCTAAAATGGGGAGAAAGAATAAAAGCAATGGAAAATTATAGAGAGCATATTATATACAATTATATATTACAATGTGATTCCCCTCCGAGCGGAGACAGGCTGCAGAGGGGATTGAGTGAGGTCAGGATTTTATGCAGAGAGATCTCGAGAAAAGGTGAGTTTTGAGAGCGGACTTGAAGGAGACAAAAGTAGGTTGCTGACGGACAGAGAGAGGAAGTTTGTTCCAGGAAAGTGGACCAGAAACAGAGAAGGCTCGTGGACCATAGGTATTGAGCTTAGTGCGTGGAAAGCAAAAAGTCAGAGGATCGGAGGCAGAGCGGAGAGTACATGAGGGAACATAGATCTCAAGTAGGCTTGACAGGTAATCGGGGGCTGCGTTATTGAGGCTTTTGTAGCACATGGTGTCTAGTTTGTACTGTATGCGCTTTGATACAGGGAGCCAGTGAAGTTGTGCCAGGAGAGGAGATATGTGGTCAGCTTTTTTCTTTTTTAGTACAAGGCGTGCAGCATTGTTTTGAATGCGCTGCAGGAGTGTGGAGGCAGGAAGACCAGACAGGAATGAATTGCAATAGTCAATGCGAGACATTATGAAGGAGAGAACGAGTTTTGCAGTTGTTTCAACAGAGAGATACTTCCTGATCAGGCTTATACGATGGAGGTGATAGTAGCAAGATCTGGCAGTTTGAGAAACAAAGTTGTTCATGGAGAGGGTAGAGTCAATGCAGACACCAAGGTTTTTAGCTGAATCAGAAATTGGGACTGATGTGTTACATAATGGGAGAGAAAGAGGAGGCAGCTGAGAAAGTTTCTGACGGGTGCCAATGAGGATAGCTTCTGTCTTGTCGTCATTAAGCTGAAGTTTGTTGAACGTCATCCAGTTCTTAATGTCTGAGTAACACTCAGTAGTGCGAGTCAAGAGGAGCTGTATATTGTCTGGTGTGTCACTGTCTAGAAGTTGGGTGTCATCAGCATAGAAGTGGTGTTTTATAGTTGATGATGGTAGACAGGGGGGAGGTGTAAAGAGTGAAAAGAACAGGGCCAAGGACAGATCCTTGTGGAACACCACAGGTCAGGTATGCAGGTTGAGAGTAAGTGCCATTAAAATGAGAACAGTTTGTTTTCTGTTTGATAGATATGAAGTGAACCAGGAGAGAGCAATGTCAGAGATACCAAAAGTATGATGAAGTCTAGAAAGGAGAATACCATGATCAATGGTATCAAAGGCTGCAGACAGATCAAGGAGTGTGAGGGGAGAGACTTTGCCAGTATCAGTTGCAAGGAGGAGATTGTTGAGAATGTGTAGCAGGGCAGTTTCAGTGCTATGGCACTGGCGGTAGGCTGACTGGAAAGGATTGAGGAGATTGTTGGCAGACAGGTGAGAGTTCAGCTGGTTGAGGACAACTTTTTCGATGAGTTTTGACAAGAAAGAGAGATTAGAGATAGGCCGGTAATTTTTCAGTTCATTTGGGTCTAAATTGTATTTCTTGAGGAGAGGGTGAACAATAGCAGACTTGAAAGAATCTGGGACAGTTCCAGTTTGAAGAGAAGTGTTGATGATGTCAGTGATGAATGGGAGGAGAGTAGGGAGACAGTCAGAGGAGAGAGAACCTGGAAGAGGATCCAGTTCGCAGATTTTGAACGACATGGATCTGATTGTGTTGAGAATTTCTTCTTGTGAGACTGGGGTAAAAGTAGTAAGAGGTGTGCCAGAGAAGGAAGGGTCAGGTGGGCATGGTTGACAGGGTGTCCTGTCAAGCCTGTCACGAAGAGTTTGTATTTTGGTGGTGAAATACTTGGAGAATACAGATAGGAGTTCTTCATTTGTGTGTTTTGTTGGGAGAGGTAAATCTTTTCGTGTGCCAAGGAGATGATTCATGGTTGTAAAGCTTCTCACCTGCAAGGAGATTTGCAATGAAAATGCTTGCGTTAGAAATGCACATTTCTTTTGTTTTCATTAATTGTTATATTTAGATAAATGTAGCTGTGTGCACGTGCGTGTATATTGTGTGAGTGGAAAACTTGGACATTGCTTAGTCTGTTAGTGACCGTACTTAGAATGTGTGTAAGTACGTGGGATTGTATTTTATGTGCTTGTGTGTATAGGATGCTGACGTATGTGCGCATGTTAAACACGGTATTTTGTATCGGTTTGCTACCCTCTGTTGTCTAATGACTAGAGTGTTTGTGTCGATTTTGTAATGCAATACTATTTTGTATGTTATTGCTCATGTCATGTTTCTTTTTGTCTACAATGCCATGTCTATGTCCACGTAATGTGCTACGATTGTGTATAGATCTAGCATCGATTTGTGAAGCACCTTGAGCAGTTTGTCTGGATAGTGTGCTCAAAAAGTACCCATTATTATTATTATTATTATATTTATCAAATGTCTTGTCTTTTTGTTTTTTTGTTGTTTGTTTGTTAGCTAGGATATTTTTTAATTTTCTGCAACTTTTTTTCAGGCAACCTTCAGTACAGTACTAAGATATTTGGGACATTAGGATATTTTTATACATCCCACTCTACTGTTGTACATTTTAACAATTTTTCTATACTTCTAATTAAAGAATCCACTTTCCATCATATGGCTCAAAGTAGGCACTGTGTCACTGTGTGTGTAGTCTCAGTAACTGTATCTACGTTGTGGACAGTGTGCAATGGCTGGGGAGGGGATATGATGGTCCATGGTAAAGAGATAACCAGAAAGAACACCAACATAAAGGCCTATAAAAATGTACTATTTTTAAAACCCTCAGCTACCACTTGGTCACATGCAGAAAACCTATCCACACATATCAGAATCTGACTTAATCAAGCCACCATTTACAACACAAATGCTCAGTGGTCAGGACCTTTCCCACAGATCTCGCACAAGATCCACACAGAAACAAAACAAAGAAACAGAAACAAAACCTGTGTTGGCAGCTTTAAAAACCAAAGGCTACAATTAGTAGGACTCAAATTTCAGTCTCCTTCTTTGAAAACCAGGTCTAGAACCCAGTGAGGAAGAAATGAAGATTCACGCACTGCCTATATCTTGTACTCGGGGTCTGTAAGAAAGACTTGCTAAAGTACTCTACAAATTCCACACCAGGGTCTGTCACAAGACTTTCAAGTTACACTCTCGGATCACAAGACTACTGCACAGATTGACAGACAGTGTGCTGTGATTTGCTGCATGCCTTGTAATGATTGTGGCAATGAGTGCATGTGAAAGGCTTAAGTACCTGAGTCACCTCTTTGAAAGAGCTATGGCCATTAGAGTTATGGAACATCAAAACATAAGGATCATATTAACCCTTTGACTCCCGCACCCTGTCTACCAGCATCCTGCATTGTCAATCATGCTAGCAGAGCAAAAACTTAACCCTTTGACTACCTCACCCTCTCCATCAGCTTCCCGCAGGAAGCTGGTGGAGAAGGTGAGGGAGTCAAAGGGTTAAGTTTTTGCAGTTGCTGGATAGGGTGCGGGAGCCAAAGGATTAAAAGCAGTAGTAGTAAAACAACCTCATAACAAACATCTAAAGAAACAGGATATCAATTTTCATGAGAAAAAACAAAACAAAAACAAAAACAAAAAAACCCCAACCCAACAACATCATTAAATCTGGCCACTGAATGTCATAATTCAAGAAAAACAAACACTTAGAGTTAAAAAAGCTTTGGAAATCATGGAGGATCCTTACAATCTCAAAGTTTTACCTCACCTGACCACCACTCACACAAAAGACAGACCCTTTACACAGCCAACACTCATTCTGAGGAAGGCCCAGAGAGATCAAAATGTAGCTGAAAACTATGAAAAAAACTGACTTTTGTAAGGATAAAGTTACTTCATCAAGTCTTCCATTGTTTTCCTAAATCTCTTTATTCTCCCACTTCACCCAGAAAGCATGTGTTCAATGCTGTCCTTTTCTTTATTACAGAAAGTACATTTGAGATTTGCATTTATTCTTATTCCTTTTAAACCAATGTTGGTTGCAATAACCATGTGCACAGTATTGTTCTATATTATACAATTTCTGTGTACAATTCTTAAAAACGGCCATTTAAATTTTATCTTTTATGTTGTGCTTCCTAGGATACAGTCTTCCCAGGAATACCTCACAGCAAAATTTTGTGTTCCCATTTTTTTTCTTCAACACCTCTGTTCTCTGGCTTTTCTGGTGGCCCATTAGCTCAGTTGTTAGAGCGAAATACTCATAACACAAAGGCTGTGAGTTCAACCCTTGGGCTGGCCACTTTTTTTCCTAACAGCAGACTGGTTGCTTCTTATGACAGAGCCATACAATCACAGCCAATAATGTTAAAACTGTCCTGCTTACTGCCCATTTTCATGTTTCCATCATTTCTATGGAGTCAGCTTAATGTTTTGTAGATCTCTCCCCTCCATCCCCATTTCAAGAACTTGCTTGCACAGACTCAGGGAGTCCACCAGATAATTGTTGGCACATTTGGGATGAGCGCATATGGAGTTGTCCAAGTGCAAATAATCCCATCTGAACAAACTCCAAATACTATCAATCAATACCCAGTAGTACAAGTGATTGTCTCAAGTGCTACTGAGTACATTTTGTTCAAAACTGCATTCATATGTTGTACCAAATGACATTTGATAGTGCTCAATAATACACATTCTGCAGTATGAAAAATTGAATCACTCCTAATAGGATACTTTGCCATATATTCCTCATACGTTAATGTTTCCTCAGTAGCAATGAAGAAATCTCAGAACATACATATATTCAAGTCATACCCTTTCTGGTTCATCATTTCATGAGTTATGAATTCATTTCCATGCTAAATTGTCCTACCTGTGTGTATAAAACAGGTTCAGCGAGTAGTTTGTTTAGATTATCTGTTTTAACTTTACAGGAAAATCATTTGCATAAATGAAATACACAGCTCTCAAGGATTTTCCTTTGTATCTGCATATGTATGTATACAGTATAGTGTGTCTCTTTCAAATGAAATACATGACTCCTAAAGACTTTCTTTTGCATTTGTGTATGATATACAGTCTGTATCTTTCAAATGAAATACACTATTCTAAAACTTTCCTTCATGTATTTGTGTATGTATGTACAGTCTGTATCTTTCAAATGAAATACAAGATTCCTAAAGACTTTCCTTTGCATTTCTGTATGTATGAGTAGTCTGTATCTTTCAAATGAAATACACAATTCCTAAAGACTCTCCTTTGCATTTGTGTATGAATGTACAGTCTGTATCTTTCAAATGAAATACACTATTCCTAAACACTTTCCTTTGTATTTGTGTTATACTTATGTACAGTCTGTATCTTTCAAATGAAATACATGACTCCTAATGACTTTCCTTTGAAATTTGAGTATGTATGTACACTTTTGTACATTCTGTATCTTTCAAATGAAATACATGACCCAAAAGACTTTCCTTTGTATTTGTGTACGTATGTACAGTCTGTATCTTTTCAAAGTTTTCTATCTGGGGGCAAGTATGAACAGTGATCTCTTTCTATCATGAGCTGATGTGCACATTTTCATTCAGTTCATCCATGTTAGCTTCAATGCTACAAGATAGGCCTACATATTTAGATCAGGTATGCTCAATCTGCCTCTCTTTTGAAAATTTACTTCATCAAATGTCTTACAAGTTTCAATGGATGTCAAAATATCGAGAACTGAAAGTAAATGTACAGTACAAAAATGAGCTGTCAAATATCTGAAATATCCCTCTATTTCCATTAGAACAATTTCCAGACGTTGCAATTCTTCCTAATGTTTCTTTTTTTTTGTTCCTCTAAAGTGTGTGTTATGTGAAAGAACATTCTCTCTTTAGAACTTGGTAAACACCAACAGGAACTGAATAAGTATTTTTGTTCCTCTAAAGTGTGTGCTATGTGAAAGAACATTCTCTCTTTAGAACTCGGTAAACACCAACAGGAACTGAATAAGTACTCAGCACCTGAACAGCAAGATGTTTACTTCTGAGTGTAACTGTAAGAGGGAAATGAAACAAAGATCCGAGCAGAAAATATCAACTACACAATGCCTGATGACTTCACAGAAGTCGCAGTGGCAAATTTTAAACAATTGTACAGAGAAAGAAATGCTATGAAAAAAAAAAAAAAAGCAAAGAATCAAAAGATAAAATTCTGAGTGAATTTTCTATTTTGTTTGTTTGTTTGTTCAGTGTGCAAATGTGATAGTGACTGTTCACTGTGGTGATGAAACAGTGTAATTGTGCAATGTGGCCCTTCGGAACACTGGATTTACCAGGGGACCCTCAGAGAGAGAGGACCCTGGGAAGCTGCTGAAAAACCTGTGAGAAACACTGACATCATTTTCTCTTTTATAATAACAGCAGTACTCTGCCACAAATTTGAGCTGAAGCTATTGAATGATGCCAAAATGTTATTTATCCAAAAGCATTTGTCTGTTAATGCTGTAGAAAGCTGCTGCTGGCATTACAGCGGGATTTTCAGTGTGAGGGAGTGAATGAGTGAGTGAGTGAGAGAGAGAGAGAGAGAGAGAGAGAGAGAGAGAGAGAGAGAGATGTGTGTGTGTGTGTGTGTGTGTGGTATGTGTGTGTGTGTGAGTGTGTGTGTGTGTGTGTGAGTGTCAGTGTGTGTGTTGTGTAGTATGTGTGTGTGTGTGTAGTGTGTCAGTGTGTGTGTGTGTGTGTGTGTGTGTGTGTAGTGTGTGTGTGTGTGTGTGTGTGTGTGTGTGTGTGTGTGTGTGTGTGTGTTGTGTGTGTGTGTGTGTGTGTGTGTGTGAGTGCATGCGTATGTCTACAATGCTGTTTTTGTTTTCCATAATATTTTTCACATAAGTTTGGCTATCACTAGTATCAGAACGAACTTACTGGCCTAAGCTTGCATTTACCTTACGATTATGACTAACTCTCCTGTCGATCCAATGGATAAGTTGGCAATTACTGAATTAGTCACAATCACCTATGTGAGTATTCATGTGGGATACACAAGTTACCCTGGAGAAACACGTTCCCCCATACCTGCAGCCTTGGGTCCTGCGTTTGCCAGTCCCTTTTCTACTGTATAGCAGCTGTTTTGCACTGTTCAAAATGTAATTGCACCCTGTGTGCACTACTGTTGCCAGCAAGCTCTATTGTGTTGTCTGCGCAGTCGGTGGTACTGACGTCACAGTTGAGAGGATGACTTTTGTCACAGTTGAGAGGATGGTCTTCACAGTACTGACGTCACAGTTGAGAGGATGGTCTTCACAGTACTGATGTCACAGTTGAGAGGATGACTTTCACAGTACTGACGTCACAGTTGCGAGGATGGCTTTCACAAGACTGACATCACAGTTGAGAGGATGATTTTCACAGTACTGACGTCACAGTTGAGAGGATGGCTTTCACAGTACTGACGTCACAGTTGAGAGGATGGCTTTTACATTACTGACGTCACAGTTGACAGGATGGCTTTCACAGTACTGACGTCACAGTTGAGAGGATGGCTTTCACAGTACTGACGTCACAGTTGAGAGGATGGCTTTCACAGTACTGACGTCACAGTTGAGAGGATGGCTTTCACAGTACTGACGTCACCGTTGTGAGGATGGCTTTTACAGTACTGACGTCACAGTTGACAGGATGGCTTTCACAGTACTGACGTCACAGTTGACAGCATGGTCTTTACAGTACTGACGTCACAGTTGTGAGGATGGCTTTCACAGTACTGACGTCACAGTTGTGAGGATGGCTTTCACAGTACTGACGTCACAGTTGTGATGATGGCTTTCACAGTACTGACGTCACAGTTGAGGGGATGGTTTTCACAGTACTGACGTCACAATTGTGAGGATGGCTTTCACAGTACTGACGTCACAGTCGTGTGGATGGCTTTCACAGTACTGACGTCACAGTTGAGAGGATAGCTTATACAGTATTATTATTATTACTGACGTCACAGTTGTGAGGATGGCTTTCACAGTACTGACGTCACAGTTGTGGGGATGGCTTTCACAGAACTGACGTCACAGTTGTGATGATGGCTTTCACAGTACTGACGTCACAGTTGGGATGCTTTGTGAGGATGGCTTTCACAGTGAGAGTGAGGTGGCTTTCACAGTACTGACGTCACAGTTGTGAGGATGGCTTTCACAGTACTGACGTCACAGTTGTGAGGATGGCTTTCACAGTACTGACGTCACAGTTGAGAGGATGGCTTTCACAGTACTGACGTCACAGTTGTGAGGATGGCTTTCACAGTACCTTGTATCACTTCTGCGGTCTTCCCTCATCATGGTGTCCTGGATTCAGTTCTCTCCACAGAAGCATCTCTGGGATGCAGCTATCTTCCAAATATATATATGTGTCCTGTCTAATGAAGCTGGCATTTGATGATAAGTCTAGACCCTCTACTGAAAAGGTTGGATACTCAATCTTGCCATGTGATGCTGCGGCTTTTACGCAGACACATTTGACGTAACTGTTCCATTTAAAGGTAGTCCAGGTCTTGCAGCAGTGCAGCAGGCACTATAGTCTCTTGTTTATTCGCCTTGAACAATAATTTCATTAAACTTAAAACAATTGATATATAAATTTACTTCATATGCTATGGAGTCATTGGCAAGACTGGAACAACACAGCGGTCTCATCGTCTTTACAGATGGATTACTGACGGTACTTACATTGGGAAGATTGGAACAACACAACGGTCTCATCGTCTTTACAGATGAATTACTGATGGCACTTACATTGGGAAGATTGGGACAACACAGCAGTCTCATTATCATAGGAAGACTGGGACAACATGGCAGTCTCATTATCAGAGGAAGACTGGGACAACACAGCAGTCTCATTATCTTTACAGAGGGGTCACTGACGATACTGCATAGATTTCCTGACCAACATGCCAGTGTCTGTATTCCCCATGCCTAGGTGATGCCAAGGTATATCATGAAAATAAATACAAGGTGCTGTCATGCAGTCTCAATTCAAAATTGAACTCCTTAATCAATGTCACAAATAGCCTCCCCTCATCCTCAACATCATATAAGCGTTTCTGAGTATGTATTCTCTGTAGCTGTGTTGTGAGTGTGAGAGCGTGTGTGTGTGTGTGTGTATCTGTGTGTGTACATCCACTGCATGTGTATGCTGTGTGCGTGGGCATAAGGGTGTGTGTGTGTTTGTGCGTGTGCGTGCGTGTGTGTGTGTGTGTGTGTGTGTGTGTGTGTGTGTGTGTGTGTGTGTGTGTGTGTGTGTGTGTGTGTGTGTGTGTGTGTGTGTGTGTATATGTGTGTGAGTGCATCAACTGCATGTGTATGCGTGTGTGGGTGGGCATAAGGGCGTGGGTGTGTGTGTGTGTGTGTGTGTGTGTGTGTGTGTGTGTGTGTGTGTGTGTGTGTGTTTGTGTGTGTATGTGTATGTGTGTATGTGTATGTGTATACATCCACTGTATGTGTATGCGTGTGTGCGGGACATAAGGGCGTGCGTGCGTGCATGCACGCGTGCGTGCGTGTGCGTGTGGTGTGATGTAAGTATGCATAATTATGGTGTCAGTGTTTCTGAGTACATACTGTCTGTATGCTTTTAGTCCTGTTCAGTCATACAGTTTCACTGCTGGGAAACTCAAAAGAGATGCAGGAGGCAGTTATTTTCCTTTGACTCCTACATCCTATCTACCAGCTGCAAAAACTTTAATACTTTGACTACCTCATCCTATCCACCTGCTTCTTCCTGCAGGAAGCTGGTGGAAAGAGTGAGGTAGTCAAAAGGTTAAGTTTTTGCTTTGCTAGCATGGTTGACAATGCAGGACACTGGTGGACAGGGTGCAGGAGACAATAGGTTAATATCAAGTTAACATGGGACCACCCACTACATCAGTACATGAGACTATCTGCTGATCAGTCACCTCAGTGGAGTTCAGTGGTGCCTTTGAGTTTCTGAGTAAGTAGTTTATTTCTAAAGGACACCACATACTATATAAATCCTTTACAGTTTCCACATTACTTAATGACAAATATCATCCCTTGCCTGAGTCACAGAATCAGAGGGTGCGAGCCCCAGTAGCTCAGTTGGTTTGAGCGTCGGATTCACATGCTAATGGTTGTGGGTTCGAATCCCGGGATGCGCTACATTAAAACTGGCCTTCTCACTGTCCCATCTAAACATCATTGTTGTTCTGGTGGTGTCAATATAGGATTAGATGAGTCCTTCTTTCCCCCACTTCCCTGGGATGGTTATCCCCGTCGACCATATCACCTGAGGTGGGTGTCGACGTAAAAACTGAACCAAAAAAAAAAAAACATAATCAGAGCCTCTCAACTCCACTGCTTTAATTACTTTGTTTTGTTAGTATGTGATTAAGAAAATTAACTCTTTGACTCCCAAACCCTATCTACCAACTGCAAAAACTTAACCCTTTGATTCTCTCACCAGGGTTGACAATGGAGGATGCTGGTGGACAGGGAGCCAGAGTCAAAGGGTTAAGTCATTATTACGTTCATAGGCTTACTGCAATGGGGAAGAAAAACTGTTCATACTGCTAACACCAGTCCTCTGCAAATTTTGACAGGTCCTCTGAATACTGTCCTGTTCTACGATTTGAGGTGAGTATACATGCTTTATAATTATAGCTATGCTGTTTTTGGTTTGGTTTGGTTTGGTTGCTTTTAAATAAAAAGAAAAAAGGAGATTGCTGGTGAGGTATAGGCCTACCATCTAATCATTTTTTATTGACGCTGTTATGAACATCCCTTCCCGCCTCTCTTCCCATTCCAACAAATACCCCTCATTCTCGAATGCATCCTCTCCCATTCCCATCACCCACGCAGGCCAGGAGCTGCAGCACGGTGGGTCAAGTTTTTGGATCTGCCAAACAATCTGAGCTCGTGATGTGCGCGCAAATCGTGCAAGGTGGGTGGGTGGGTGGGGGGTTGCTGGACAGAGGTCGTGGGGAAGAGCTTGAGGATCGGAGGGCAAAGCAAAGAAAAGTGGCCCACTAGACGACATTCGCACGGCAAAAGCACGCCGATGCTCGCTCTGTGTCGTGTCACCCAGAGGAATGCGAGTTTGTGTTATCTTCGGCCCTGACCTGCTCTGCACGTTCGCTGTAATGCACGCACTCAGCCGCAAAACTATCTGCCCAAACTGGCTGTGCTCGCTCCTTGTCGCGCTTACCACCCTCACCACGCCCCTCTCTCCCCTCCCCGCCCCCTTTCAAAACTTGGCGCAGGCCCAGCGCGCAAGTGACGTGCTTACACCGTTAACTTTCGACTTATTCCCGATTTACCAAAAAATAAAGAACGAAATCATCAATCCAACGCAGGTCTCTGTTCAACCATTTTTCGCCCAGCCCCGATATCTGCGCTGTACAGAACGCATTCGAGGAATAAGGAATGTGTCTCACACACTCAACGCACACACAGGTTTCCAACACGTCACGAGCGCACGCGTAATGAAGTGCATGCATGCGAAAATAGTTTACGCCCAAGAATCACATTCACAGAAAAAAAATCCGGAAAACCGGCTTCAATTTACTCACTGTGTAACTGCTGCAGTTTCGTCTGTTTACGCTTGGACATCTTTGAGTAGCCGGGAAGTCTATCACGTTGATATTGTTTGTAAACACGCCGTCCAAGAAGATAGAAATGTGCCCCAGCGCAGTTGTCCCCTCTCGACGGCTTCCATGTTGCACGGGAATTGTGGGATCGTTGCACGTGTGTGCGTGATGAAAGTCTGAGTAACCGCGTGCCACAAATCAAGTGTGCACTTTGGTGTGTTGTTTTGCTATATCGTTGCACAAGAGTCCAGCAAGTTTTGTGAAATGGAGGGACAGGGAGAGGCTAACGGGTGAGATAGTGTGTTAGTTGTTATGCCGACTGTTTTTGTTTTTCTATTTCCGGTTACTTGATAGAAACGAAAAGCAGACAAAACAGTGATGATGATGATGATCGTGGGGATGTCCCGATGGGGGCTTGTTTTTTCGTGCAGTCATGGGCTTTGTTAGTGTGCATGCCTATAGGTTGAGAGAAAGAAACCGATAATGCACGCATAGTGATAGTTTCTACATACAATCTACCAACAAGTTGTATGAAAGTTCGGACAAAATGGAATAGGCTACATATTGTTTGTACTGGGTAAACACTCTAAGACTTAAGACACAGTCATACTGATATTCAATATTGGGCAAAATCATTGAATACGATAAAGTCAGCATCGCCGTACGTGGCAGAGGGCAAAACTTGTACAGAGATAAAGGAAACGGATCATTTGGTAAAACTGTTGTTTTGCTACTTGCACACTCAAAGAACCCTTTTAAGTTGTACCATAATCTTTGCCTTTCAAACAAGGTAGTTCATTCCTTTTTGGTTTAAGCTTTATCAAATTAGTAAGTCAGTCATGTACAAGATGGTTGAGGGGTAACCATTAGTGCTGGCAATCCACAGAGCTCTGCTCGTGCCTTCTTAAGTTCTTTTACGAGCATTTCAGATCCCTGAGACTGACAGTCGCAGATACCAGTTGAAAAACTAATTTTTCATTTTTAAACAATAAGAGACAGAAACCATCTTGAAGTGGAAACTGTGATGCTACAGCTCCTTCACCTGACTACTTCCACACATTTTCAGCACAGTACTCTTTTCTGTTTTGTCTGTTCCCTTTGAAATGTTCTGCATCTTGCTTGGTCTTGTCTGGGTTCTCTTTGAAATGTTCTGCATCTTGCTTGGTCAGGATCAGAATAACTCACTGGAGCCTGTCTAGTCATCATCATCATGTGCCCTGCGGCATGGCATTGGCGATCATGGCCCTCCATATGCATCTATCCCTTGTTGCTGCAAGCGCATCTTCCACCCTCTCTGTCCTCAGCCACCCTGCATGTCCGTCCAATATTTTCTCCCTGGGTCTACCTGGTGTTCTCTTTCCCTCCAGCTTTCCTGTTGTGACCAGGTGCTTTAATTCCCCTTTCCTCTTAAAATGGCCTATAAATGTTGCTTGTCTTTTCCTAAGGAGTGTATCCAGTCATCAAAAAGGCAATGTTAGACTTCTTATGAAGTTTTCAGGTATCTGCTCGTTCAGCCCTGCTTCTTCTATAATGTGGTAGATAGTCTTTGGATTTGAGTCCCCTGCTGTTAGTAAGCAAGTTCTGACATTAAATCATCACCACTCCTGCAGCATAGGCAAAGCTGTTTGTGCAGTTGGCAGCAAGTTTGAACTTTGAAGAAGACTGCACTGGTGGATAACACTGGTGGATAACTTTAACTAGACTGTAGCTCTGGGCCATAGAGCACTGTAACCCCAATGGAGATAAGTTATAGTTCTAACTTTATACCATGTTATCGTTATAAGTTTTGTTTGCAGTCTGGTTGATTAGACTGTTTTGATAGAGCCATGTACTCAAGATCTGATACACTGAGTTCATACCCTGCTGTCAACATTAAAAACTGGCCAGATCACTGCCATCTTAATGTTTCCATCATTCTGGTAGAGTCAGCATAATGTTTCATAGACCTGCTTCTCACCCCCTTCCTCTCCCATTTCAAGACCTTACCAGTGCATAAGGTTTATGCAAGCTCAGGGAATCGGCTGGATAACTGCTGGTAAATTTTTGTTGAGCATATAATGATATATCCAGTTGTCTGAGTGCAGTGAATCCCTCTTGAACAAATTGCAAATTCTAGCACCAGTTTGGCGATTGTTTTTCATAACACTACAGTCATTCTGATGGCAAAACAGAAGGGAAAGTTTTCTGTTTAACACTGTTAAATCTCACTGGAATACTGTATGGCATACTGTCTCTCTGGAATGCTATTTGAAGAGAGCTTAGGACAGTCCAATCCTCAGATTTTCGTGTAAATCAGAGATGTGTTGCTCAAGTGCAGGTCAGCTGTTTGATCAAGCAAGACCGTGAGTGAATGATAATCAGTGAAATGAGTTTATTGTCAGTCTGTCCATTTCTCTGCTTGTACTTAATAGCCATGATTAGCACTGCAATTGAAAATGTAACTTATGCCTGAACAAATGCAGTCAAGAGAGTATGGGTGCTATCATTCTGGTCACTGGTGCAGTCTGCCCTTGATAATGTTTTTGCCATCAGTAAAGAATTTCTAAGTCTCATATTTGTCAGGATGCGATCAGTTTGATTTCTTGTGCTGCCTCCTGGATTCATCCATGCCCTGTTCTCTTCTGTTAGGTTACTCAAACCAAGTGTTTCCTGTTATGAATTAATTTACTCGTGTCCACTCAGCAAGTTTCTCTCCCCTTTAATTTTGTGTGCCAAGGCCATGAGGTCCATCTATGTCGTCCACTTTTTCCTGTCCCACTTTAGCATTAAAATGTCCCATTATTGTTGAAATGTCCTGTTATTTACATGGAGAATTGGCTATCTCTGATTCTACGTATAGAAGTTGTCAAGTTCTTCCTCAGTACTTGCAGATCTATGTTAATTCATGCATACTTGGATGATGTTGACATCACATAGTTTGTCCTCCAATCTAACTAGTAAAACGCAGTCTGATATAAGCCCAGTATCCTTTGGTACTTTGACTTGTCATTGTCTATTATGATTCAAATTTTTGTAGTAAAATTACTCTTTGGCCCTGGATGACATGACTAGTATGAGACCCTACACCCACGAGTCAGATGCTATCCACTCGATTGAGAAATTTTATGTCATTTAGGGTGTCGCTGAGATTTCCTTACCAGTACCATTGGTGGGTGTATTTCTCAATCTGTTTGATTATGTTTGTTTAACCCTTTCACTCCAGCACCCTATCTACCAACTGCAAAAACTTAACCCTTTGACTCCCTCACCCTATCCACCAGCTTCCTGCAGGAAGCTGGTGGATAGGATGAGCGAGTCAGAAGGTTAAGTTTTTGCTTTGTTAGCATGGTTAGCAATGCAGGATGCTGGTGGACAGGCTGCTGGAGTCAAAGGGTTAAAGCTCAGCCGACTGCTTAGACCTATATCAAGGCTGGCCTTTTTGATGCCAGGTTAATGTATTGATAGGAAGCACAGGGTATAGAACGTATCTCATTCTAAATATATGGTCCATGGAACTCCAGAGCAGTATCATTACCATTCTCATTCTCATGAATCATCACAACATTATCACGTGATTGTGATTCGGGAGATTTCGATATAGTTTATACCCTGGATGCATAATGACTTCAGTTTAGGTAAGTCTGGAATGTGTGTTGAAGAGTTGAAATGAACAGTGCAGGGGCAGTTATTTGGAATCAGAGGCTATGCAAATAATGGGTCCA
>JAPXFY010000023.1:66210471-66250471 GCA_030674185.1 Monoplex corrugatus
TGTTGGTGCCTGAACCTCTGTGTGTGTATACTCATGCAGAATATAAAATATGTGTATACACTCGTAAATATCATATCAAACATGTGTGTCAAAGATTCTCTTAAGTCCTATCAGTGTTTGGTGTGTGGTCAACATGAGTGCAGATTGTTGGTGCCTGAACTCTCTGTGTGTGTATACTCATTCAGAATATAAAACATGTGTATACGCTTGTAAACATATATATATCAAACATGTGTGTTAAAGATTCTATAAGTCCTATCAGTGTTTGGTGTGTTGTCAGCATGAGTGCAGATTGTTGGTGCCTGAACTCTCTGTGTGTGTGTGATATACCCATGCAAAATGTAAAATATGTTTATACGCTCACAAATGTAATATCAAACATGCGTGCTAAAGATTAAGTCCTGGGGGTGTGGTCAACATGAGTACAGATTGTTGGCGCCTGAATCCTCTGTGTGTATGTGTATACTTACGCAGAATGTAAAATCTGGGTATACGCTCACAAGTATCATATCAAACATGCATGTTAAAGATTCTCTAAGTCATATCAGTGTGTGGTGGCTTATGGAAACATGAAAACACCTAACATGATGTCTACTGATGACAGAGTTTGCAGACTGTACAGCTATATACTGTCTGCACAGTGTGGGCAAAATAACTTGCATGCATGCATCCAAGAAGAACAGAATGTAAAAAAAGACAATACATAGCTATATGGTACAAATTTACATTAGCAATGCAATCATTTTGATTCATGCTGTTTGGGGCAAGCGTTTTTTTTTTTTTTTCACTTTGGTTTAGAAGTTGAGTGTAATGTGATTTGTGACGAAAATTTGTCTCCAGGCAAGCAATGTTTCTTTGTCCTGCGCCAGCAGAAGTGGACGGTACAAGCTTTGTCATCTGTGGGCGAGAAAGTCAGCAAGCAGATGATCAAGTTTATCGCTGGGTGAGTGTTGTCTGCCTGTGTATATAATATGTTTTGTTTATTAGAATAATTAAAAGGTCAACAAAGTTTATCGCTGGGTGAGTGTTGTCTGCCTGTGTGTATAGCCTCTCTTGTTTATGAGTATGAAAAGGTCAACAACAATTACAACAATGAAAATTATTAATGCTGTACTATTTATGTAATGCTGTGCTGTACTGTTTATGTAATTCCAACACCAGAGTGTTCCCATTACATATCATTAATTATCATCACATTAGTCATAAGTCTGTACTTAAGCCCAACGCACAAGGTAGGTCTTGAGGTCCTACCTAGCATATGGATTTTATGTCTATCATATTTACGTTTTAATTGTTTTACAGTTGATTTTCTGGTAATTAGAGCACCATGTGTGTTAAACCGTAAGGGGTTAAAACATTGAGCTACAACTGTGTTGTTGATGATAATTATAAAGGGATAAAGGGTGTTTTTGCAGGGTGAACAAAGAGTCCATTGTGGATGTGCAAGGTATCGTGCGCACAGTGGCACAGAAAGTGGAGTCCTGCACACAGCAAGAGGTGGAACTGCATGCTGAACAGGTAAGAGTGCTGGCTGTATGTGTGGCTGAAGTGTTCAGGTACACATGCACACACACGCACATGTACATTGTCCTGTAGGGACCCTATGTACTCATGCGTACATGCACACACATACATGCACGTACGCACGCACACAGGCACGCACGCACACCATATATATCTCTATCTCTCTTAGTGTCCTTAGTTATGTTTAAATTTTTTTTTCGTTTTTATGTTTGTATTCAGGTATGTGTTTTAAATCCCCTGTGTGATAAATTGGAAGGAGTGGTCAACGCTAGGGGCATCTCATTAGAGATGCACAAATGTGTACTTCATTTTCTTTTCCCTTTTTTTATTTTTTCCTGTTAAAGCATTGTGCATGCCTTGAAATGGTTATAGCCCTGATACAGCTCTGCGTGGTCAGCTGGGCTTTAAACAAAAATGACTTTTGATCTGTTGTCATTTCATGTCAGGTGCAACCATTCTGTGTTACCAGCCCTATATTAGCATGTACAGGTGTGATGGTCGTGTTACAGGTGTTTGTGTTGAGTGCTGCAGCGCCCAGGTTGCCTCTGCAGATCGACGATGCCAGCAGACCAGAGACAGGAGAGGTGAGTGACAGGAGGACTGTGTTGTAACCCAGATGGCTGTGTTACGGCCTTTTTTCCGTTTATTTGTTTTGTAAGTCTTTTTTATCCCAGTAGTTTTGTGCTCCTGTTCTCCTGTGTGCGTGTGCATATTGTTTGGCCCACTCTGTGCGGATGGTATGATGCTTCATAGGTGGCTTCTCTACTCTACCGTCTTTCCTGTCCCTTGCCAGGATTGGCAATAGGAGCCACACTCGATGTCACAAGTCTTCTCCATGTCACATGATTGAGACATCTGTGGGTGACCACCTAGATCCCCAGACCACGGACTTCAGTGATGTTGTTGAAATAGGAGGTGTGTGGTTGTCCCTATCCTCTCCTCGCCTCAACTTTCCCCTGCAGGACCGTTGACATCAGATCTGTTTTGGTGTTTCTGATCACATGACCTGTAGGTGGCATAGAAGAGCAGAAACGAGCAGCTTGGGGATTATGATGACTTTGATATATCTGTGGAGATTTTTCCTGTTTTTTTCAATACTAAATTAATCTAGAACCTGAAACATTTCTGTAGTAATATTGTCCTGTCCTGGGGCTTTCCCTCGTTTCATCTTTTTCATCACTGCTCTTACTTTGTCTTTTATTATTGGTGGTCCTTCAGAGATCCTTTTGGTGATGTGTTCCTCTTTTCTGTCATCATCTCCCCATCTACCTGATATTTTGTCTTTTTCCATGATAATCGTACCGTCTTTTGATTTTAAGCAACCAATTGATGTGCATGTATTTTTCCTGTGAGCAGTTTCTTCACTATTTCTGTACATAAACTTAGAGTCTGTTTTGTGTCAGTCTTCTATTTCTTTATGCTTGTTTCTAGCCAAGCTTCTTTAGTTTCATTGCACTTATTCCTGATTGCTTTATCTATCTTCTCCCTTTACCTTCCTATATTCATCCGTCCAGTCTGAAGTTTCTTTCATCATCCATTTCTTTGCTTTTCTTTCTACCTAAGGGTTTCTTCACAAGCTCCATTTATTGACTTTTTCAGATTTGTCCATCGTACTTCACTGTCCCCAACATTTTCTAGACCACTGAATTTCTTTCAAACAGAAACACTGAATTGATTCATCTATTTTCAAAAGCAAGTCCTAGGTTTGCAGTTGGGTACCTGCACCACTTGGTCTCTGCTCCCCTTTGCTTTTCAATATTTCTTACATTTTTTCCCTAGTAGGCTTGCTGTCTTGTCAAAGCTACTCTCAAGTTCAGTCCCAGCCTATGGCATGAAAATTGGCCTGTTCACTGCTCATTCTAATGCTCCAGTCATTCTAGTGGTGTCAGCTTAGTGTTTTTTAGATCCTGTTCATCCCTCTGTCTCCTCATTTCAAGGCGTTACGAGCACATAGAATTTTGTGTGTTCTCAGAGAGTTGCCAGATAATTTTTGGGTGGAGCATGTATGAAATGGTTCTAGTGTGATGATTCCGTCTTGAACAAATTCCAAACACCAACCTTACACCAGATCTGGACAGGTAGACATCAGTTGCAAAGGGAAATAAGCCATGATAGTGCCATGAGTTTTATATTTCAGAGATGCAGCCATTAACCCTTTCAGTGCCAGAGAAAAACGTAAACATGTGCTTCCCCATTGCCGGGGAATTTTGAGGATTCGAGGGTAATAATTAACAAAAAATTCTAGTGCAAAAACTGTAAGAGATACAACAAAGAAACATAAGTGTTTTTTGAAGCAAAATGAACGAGGATTCTGAAACTGGGCTTATATTTCTCTTAGCTTGATTGCAAAGACCTGTCCAGGCATTCCAAAGTGGAAATAATTTTTTTGTGTTGTCTAAAAAGTAAGTTTCCATCTCTACAGATTGATACCCAACACACTCACAAACAAAAAAACAGCTGAAAATGACTTGTTTGGTGTCAGTTTACATACATAAATGAAAACAAAACATATGACATCATAAAATGTTCATGAAACGATACTAAACCCATGCAGACAAATAAGTAAGTAACCATCCCATCAATGATAGACCTGGTTTCGGTAAACATAAAAGTGATTGTACTAGACACTGAACAGTCAAACTACATGAGTCAGTGTACTCAGACACTGAACAGTCAAACTACATGACACTCATGAATTGGTTCTCTCTGTTCTTCAGGTTCTGCAATCAAAACAAGAGAAAATAAGCCCAGAATCAGAATCCTTATTCAAATAAGTCAATCAGCTCATGCTCATCAGTCAGAAACAGCTTGAAAAAGCATAGCACACGTCACCAGTTCCCACTTTCAATCCTGGATTTTAAAAAAAATTGAGGAATGTCTGACTGTTGTCCATTTGGAGGCCAACAGATTTTCAGTGAGCGAAATACTTCGCTGATCGCCACGCCCCCTGCCATGCCGTCTAACTGGGGCACAGCTCCTCTGCACCTCTTCTGTCCCTCTCCCCCTTCTCATCTTCCCCCCTTCCCACACCACGAACACGTGCGTGACCCATCTCACCATGTACCATCACGTTCACTGCTGTTGGATCCAAAGTCCGAAGTGTCACGGCCTGCGCGCTCGCCACTCGCACTGACCACGGCAGTCGCGGTCCGACTCGTACTTGTTATCGTCTGCTTGCATCGATTCAGCCAGCAAGCGTTGAATGTCGGCGTGGTCATTGTTACTTTCTCTACCCTCATGTTGAAGCGAATCATCAGATAACAAATTCTCTCAATCGTCATAATGCTGTAAAATCATTTGAACGGCCTCTAGAGTCGTGAAAGTCCGCTGACGTGAGCCACTGTTCGGCTTGTCGAAGGTTGCGTCGCCATTGTGCTCCACTTCACGTGGTCCAGTTACCAAATCATTAGCGACGATAAAGGTGTCTTCCCTATGACGTATCCTAATTTACATCCTATTTTTATATTGTAGACACATATAGCTCAGTGTGCAGCGTTCCTGTGTGCTGACTGGCTCACACAGTTGTGAACGAAAAATCGGAAAACTCCCGCAACGTCAGCGGACGGCTCTTAGGCAATATAGCAACACCTTTTGTGCAACGTCAGCTGACGGCTTATAGGCACTGAACTGGTTAACATGATCCATGTATGCTTGGCTGGAAAAATTTTCCAGGAAAAGTTTTGACATGTTACTGAATCCTATGCAGATTCCAGGGGCTCTTTCACTATAAATAGTGTCCATGTTCTAGAGATTCTGTGCTAAAAATGTCTTTTTCTGTCACTTGTTTATTTCTGCCTTGTTCCTTTGTGTTTCTGTCACTTGTTTATTTCTGTCTTGTTCCTGTGTGTTTCTGTCACTTGTTTATTTCTGTCTTGTTCCTTTGTGTTTCTGTCACTTGTTTATTTCTGTCTTGTTCCTGGTGTTGTTTTTTTTTCTGCTTGTTCTTGTGTTTGTCACTTGTTTATTTCTGCTTGTCCTTGTGTTCTGTCACTTGTTTATTTTGTCTTGTTCCTGTGTGTTTCTTCACTTGTTTTTTTGTTTGTCTTTTGTTTTGTTCTTGTTTATTTCTGTCTTGTTCCTGTGTGTTTGTGTTTTTTATTTCTGCTTGTTCTTTGTGTTTGTGTCACTTGTTTATTTCTGTCTTGTTCTTGTTTTGTCACTTGTTTATTTCTGTCTTGTTCTGTGTGTTTTGTTCTTGTTTATTTCTGTTTGTTCCTGTGTTTGTTCTTGTTTATTTCTGTCTTGTTCCTTTGTGTTTCTGTCACTTGTTTATTTCTGTCTTGTTCTTGTGTTTTGTTTCTTGTTTATTTCTGTCTTGTTCCTTTGTGTTTGTGTCACTTGTTTATTTCTGTCTTGTTCCTTGTGTTTTGTCCTTGTTTATTTCTGCCTTGTTCCTGTGTGTTTCTGTCACTTGTTTATTTCTGTCTTGTTCTGTGTGTTTTGTCACTTGTTTATTTCTGTCTTGTTCTGTGGTTTCTGTCTTGTTTATTTTGCCTTGTTCTGTGTGTTTTGTACTTGTTTATTTCTGTCTTGTTCTTGTGTTTCTGTCACTTGTTTTTTCTGTCTTGTTCCTGTGTGTTTCTGTTTTGTTATTTCTGTTTTCCTGTGTGTTTCTGTCACTTGTTTATTTCTGTCTTGTTCTGTGTGTTTTGTTCTTGTTTATTCTGTCTTGTTCTGTGTGTTTCTGTCACTTGTTTATTTCTGTCTTTCCTGTGTTTTTCTTGTTTATTTTGCTTGTTCTTGTTGTGTTTTTGTTTATTTATGTCTTGTTCTTGTGTTTCTGTCACTTGTTTATTTCGTCTTGTTCCTTTGTGTTTGTGTCTTGTTTATTTCTGTCTTGTTCCTGTGTGTTTGTGTTTGTTTATTTCTGCTTGTTCCTTTGTGTTTGTGTCACTTGTTTATTTCTGCCTTGTTCCTTTGTGTTTTGTCACTTGTTTATTTCTGTCTTGTTCCTTTGTGTTTTGTCACTTGTTTATTTCTGTCTTGTTCCTGTGTGTTTTGTCATTGTTTATTTCTGTCTTGTTCCTGTGTGTTTTGTCACTTGTTTATTTCTGTCTTGTTCCTTTGTGTTTGTGTCACTTGTTTATTTCTGTCTTGTTCCTGTGTGTTTTGTCCTTGTTATTTCTGCCTTGTTCCTGTGTGTTTGTGTCACTTGTTTATTTCTGTCTTGTTCCTTGTGTTTGTTCACTTGTTTATTTCTGTCTTGTTCCTGTGTGTTTGTGTCACTTGTTTATTTCTGTCTTGTTCCTTGTGTTTTGTCACTTGTTTATTTCTGTCTTGTTCCTGTGTGTTTTGTCCTTGTTTATTTCTGTCTTTTCTGTGTGTTTTGTCACTTGTTTATTCTGTCTTGTTCCTTTGTGTTTTGTCCTTGTTTATTTCTGTCTTGTTCCTTTGTGTTTGTGTCACTTGTTTATTTCTGTCTTGTTCCTTGTGTTTGTGTTTCTTGTTTATTTCTGTCTTGTTCCTGTGTGTTTGTTCTTGTTTATTTCTGCCTTGTTCCTGTGTGTTTCTGTCACTTGTTTATTTCTGTCTTGTTCCTGTGTGTTTCTGTCACTTGTTTATTTCTGTCTGTCCTGTGTGTTCTGTTGTTTATTTCTGTCTTGTTCCTTGTGTTTTGTCTTGTTTATTTCTGTCTTGTTCCTGTGTGTTTTGTCACTTGTTTATTTCTGCTTGTTCTTGTGTTTTGTCACTTGTTTATTTCTGTCTTGTTCCTTTGTGTTTGTGTCACTTGTTTATTTCTGTCTTGTTCCTTGTGTTTGTGTCACTTGTTTATTTCTGTCTTGTTCCTTGTGTTGTGTCACTTGTTTATTTCTGTCTTGTTCTTTGTGTTTCTGTCACTTGTTTATTTCTGTCTTGTTCCTTGTGTGTTTGTGTCACTTGTTTATTTCTGTCTTGTTCCTTGTGTTTTGTCACTTGTTTATTTCTGTCTTGTTCCTGTGTGTTTGTGTCACTTGTTTATTTCTGTCTTGTTCCTTGTGTTTGTCACTTGTTTATTTCTGTCTTGTTTCTGTTTGTTCTGTGTCACTTGTTTATTTCTGTCTTGTTCCTGTGTGTTTGTGTCACTTGTTTATTTCTGTCTTGTTCCTTGTGTTTTGTGTCACTTGTTTATTCTGTCTTGTTCCTGTGTTTTGTTCCTTGTTATTTCTGTCTTGTTCCTGTTGTTTGTGTCACTTGTTTATTTCTGTCTTGTTCCTGTGTGTTTGTGTCACTTGTTTATTTCTGTCTTGTTCCTGTGTGTTTTGTTCTTGTTTATTTCTGTCTTGTTCTGTGTTTTGTGTCACTTGTTTATTCTGTCTTGTTCCTGTGTGTTTGTGTCACTTGTTTATTGTTTCTGTCTTGTTCTGTTGTTCTGTCCACTTGTTTATTTCTGTCTTGTTCCTGTGTGTTTTGTCACTTGTTTATTTCTGTCTTGTTCCTGTGTGTTTGTGTCACTTGTTTATTTCTGTCTTGTTCCTGTGTGTTTGTTCACTTGTTATTTCTGTCTTGTTCCTGTGTGTTTGTCACTTGTTTATTTCTGTCTTGTTCTTGTGTTTGTGTACTTGTTTATTTCTGTCTTGTTCCTTGTGTTTCTGTCACTTGTTTATTTCTGTCTTGTTCCTGTGTGTTTCTGTTCATTGTTTATTTCTGTCTTGTTCCTGTGTGTTTGTGTCACTTGTTTATTTCTGTCTTGTTCCTGTGTGTTTCTGTCACTTGTTTATTTCTGTCTTGTTCCTGTGTGTTTGTGTCACTTGTTTATTTCTGTCTTGTTCCTTTGTGTTTGTGTCACTTGTTTATTTCTGTCTTGTTCCTGTGTTGTGTCACTTGTTTATTTCTGTCTTGTTCCTTTGTGTTGTGTCACTTGTTATTCTGTCTTGTTCCTGTGTGTTTGTCTTGTTTATTTCTGTCTTGTTCCTGTGTGTTTTGTCACTTGTTTATTTCTTCTTGTTCCTGTGTGTTTTGTCACTTGTTTATTTGTCTTGTTCCTTGTGTTTTGTCACTTGTTTATTTCTTCTGTTCCTTTGTTTGTGTCACTTGTTATTTCTGTCTTGTTCCTGTGTTTTTGTCACTTGTTTATTTCTGTCTTGTTCCTTGTGTTTTGTCACTTGTTTTTTCTGTCTTGTTCCTGTGTGTTTTGTGTCACTTGTTTATTTCTGTCTTGTTCCTGTGTGTTTGTGTCACTTGTTTATTTCTGTCTTGTTCCTGTGTGTTTGTGTCATTGTTTATTTCTGTCTTGTTCCTGTGTGTTTGTGTCACTTGTTTATTTCTGTCTTGTTCCTGTGTGTTTTGTCACTTGTTTATTTCTGTCTTGTTCCTTGTGTTTCTGTCACTTGTTTATTTCTGTCTTGTTCCTGTGTGTTTGTGTCACTTGTTTATTTCTGTCTTGTTCCTGTGTGTTTGTGTCACTTGTTTATTTCTGTCTTGTTCCTTTGTGTTTGTGTCACTTGTTTATTTCTGTCTTGTTCCTGTGTGTTTGTTCACTTGTTTATTTCTGTCTTGTTCCTTGTGTTTGTGTCATTGTTTATTTCTGTCTTGTTTCTGTGTGTTTGTGTCATTGTTTATTTCTGTCTTGTTCCTGTGTGTTTCTGTCACTTGTTTATTTCTGTCTTGTTTTTGTGTATTTCTGTCACTTGTTTATTTCTGTCTTGTTTCTGTGTGTTTGTGTCACTTGTTTATTTCTGTCTTGTTCCTGTGTGTTTCTGTCACTTGTTTATTTCTGTCTTGTTCTGTGTGTTTCTGTCACTTGTTTATTTCTGTCTTGTTCCTGTGTGTTTTCTGTCACTTGTTTATTTCTGTCTTGTTCCTTTGTGTTTTGTCACTTGTTTATTTCTGTCTTGTTTCTTGTGTTTTGTCACTTGTTTATTTCTGTCTTGTTCCTGTGTGTTTCTGTTCACTTGTTTATTTCTGTCTTGTTCCTTTGTGTTTCTGTCACTTGTTTATTTCTGTCCTTGTTTCTGTGTGTTTCTGTCACTTGTTTATTTCTGTCTTGTTCCTTTGTGTTTCTGTTTCCTCTTCTTTTCTCATTTTTTTGTTTTGCTGGTTTATTCACCTGTATGTTTTCCATAAAGCCTATATACTTTCTGTTAGGATTGATAATTGGGTATATACATTAATTGCATTTTAACCCAAGGGAAACATAAAGTCCTTTGTGGCAATTTTATGCACTATGGGCCAATTTTTATGTGTGTTTTGTGTACTTAATTGTATTTATGCATTTGTATTCAGGTTTGTTATTTTAATCCCTCCGGTAATGAGTTTGGCAGAAAATAAAGGCCCGTGCCAGGGTCAGAAGCTTAGATTATTTGTGTAAATTCACAATGATATGTGTGCTTTTCACGTTTTCTTTTCCAGGTTGTCAGTGTGTTTCGACTGTATGTGTGTTTGAGATGTTATAGTCCTATATAGCACTGACAGTTGCTGACTTAACATGATAATAGTAATAATAATAATAGTATAATAATAAAATAATAATGATAGTAATAATAACAATAATAATGATAATAATAATGATATGATAAATAATGATGATATGTCCAGCACTTAACCCTTTCACTCCCGCACCCTGTCCACCAGCATCCTGCATTTTCAACCATGCTAGCAAAGCAAAAACTTAATCCTGTAACTCCCTCACCCATTCCACCAGGTTTTTGCAGGAAGCTGTTGAATAGGGTGAGAGAGTCAAAGGGTTAAGGTTTTGCAGTTGGTGGATAGGGTGGAGTCAAAGGGTTAAAACTTGTGTTGTCAAAATTGCCACTTTAGTAGTGGTCCTTACATGGTTCCAGGAACTGGCCACGGTCAGTCAGGATACTCGACTGGAAAATCGTATCCTGGATCTACGAACAGCCACCTCGCAGAGTATTTTCCGCTTGGAGGCTGGTGTGTGTCGTCTGTTCCGAGACTACCTTACTCGCCAAAAGTTTGTGGAAATCCACACCCCCAAAATTATCCCTGGTAAGGGAGACAACTTTTGATGGTAGAGTTGTATCGTATAATGTAGACTGACCTGTGTGTGTGTGTGTGGTGTGTGAGAGAGAAACAGATACAAATGGAGAGAGAGAGAGAGAGAGAGGAATTACGCTATCACATAAGCACAAATTTCCTTACAGTTGGATATATGATTTTTTACCTGTTGTAGGTACATACAGGTTCTTCAAAGAGTTCCATATTCTGTTGGCTTAACTGCTTGCCTGGGATGCTGTGTATAAAAAGCATCCAGAGCGCTAAAGACGAGTCTTCATTCTGCTGACCCGTCCACACTATACCCCTTTCCTGTTTTTGTCTTACTATGCACTGATACTTCATCCAGTTTTGGGAATAATGATGTGCATATGGCCTCAAGAATGGAAATGAAGAGATCTGTGCATCTAGCAAAACAAAGCCACATAGCTAATGGACTGTATTGGCAACCTTGATTGTGGGTAAAGAAAAAGTTAACTGTAATTTGTTTGAAGCCAAGCATCTATTCTGTCTCTGTCTTTTTCTGTTTTGTATACAAATCTGTATTGTATACATTAACTTATGTACTATATCGTGCTTCATGGTTAGTTTTCTTACAATTGAATTTTCTGTGTCACACGCAGGCTGCTTCAAGATTTTCTCTGGTTGGCATACAGTTCAAATTGAACCAAGTGTTTTACATGTGAAGTTCTCTGCCAGTGAGGATTGCGATGTGCAGTTGAGGATGAAGTCTCCTCTTATACATTTCCTTAAGGAAAATATAAATATATATATTTATTCATCATGTTCCACCCCAATCATTTTATCGTATTTCAAATGTGTAATTCTGTGTTGTAACAGCTGCTTCGGAGGGAGGAGCAAACGTGTTCACAGTGTCCTACTTCAAGACCAGTGCCTATCTGGCCCAGTCCCCCCAGCTGTACAAACAGATGGCTATCTGCGCTGAATTTGACCGTGTCTTCACTGTGGGAGCTGGTAGGTATCTCCTGTGTGGTGTGTGTGTGTGTGTGTGTGTTGTGTGTGTGTGTGTGTGTGTGTGTGTGTGTGTGTGTGTGTGTGTGAGAGAAAGTGTGTGTGTGTGAGAAAGTGTGTATGTATTTATCTGTGTATAAGTGTGTGTGTAAGAGTGTGTGTGTGTATGTGATTGTGTGTGTATGTGTGTGTGTGTGTATGTGTGTGTGTGCTTGTGCATGAGTGTGTGTGTGTTTTGTGTGTGTATGTGTGTATATGTGTGTGTGTGTGTGTGTGTGTGTGTGTTACTCCATCTGCTACTTCTCAACAGCCCCCCCCCCCCCCCCCCCCCCCCCCCCCCACCAGGAACCCAGAGGCCGAGAGAGCACCTGCCACCAGAAAAGGCAACATAGACATAACCCCTTCTCTGATTCACCTGCCTCACCTTATTCAGAGGAGGTTTGGTCGTCCTCAGATACCTCTCCTGGTCAGTTGTGTGAACAATCTAGATGCTCTGACCACTTCCCCAAGGGAAGATCCAACCATTGTCTTGGATCTGATCAAAGGTGAGGTTCTCACTCATCAGCCTAAATGTGATGAGTCCCTGTATGCCTTCGTGTCCTTCAGTGAATCTGACAGAGACAAAAGTCTGCCTGAGGATACATCTTCCAGAACTTCTAAAGAAGCTTATGGAAAACCCACAAATATAACATGATGTTTCCCTTCCGTGCTGGATCTGGGATTTGAGACACTGTCCACCCCTGGTGCCTTCCCATGGGTAGGGTTCCTAAGGCTTAGGAGGGCCAGGGACTGCATCTGAACCCAATTTTTGAGAAAGGCCACCCTCTCCTTGTGTTTCCCTGAGTGGGCATCACAAAACAGGGTGGTCCTATCGAGACCACTGCCATCCTCTGTGACTGTCCCATTCTCGGCCATTGCCGTCATGGACAATCTGGCCCAGTCTGCCCGGTCAGCTGCCTAGGTGCGCATTTTCATGAGAGCCCTGAGCAGCAGCTTATTCAGAGTGGCTCCCCCACTTTCGAAAAGGGGGAATACTACTCTCTTCCACAAGGCATCAGTACTCTTGGAAGAGAAGCCTGTCGAGGCATAATTGATGTGGCAGATGCTGCAGTTCAGTTCAGCTACCACCTCACTCTCCTACATAGGGATGCTATTTTAGTGATTAGCAACCCACCAGAAGAGGATCATCTTGCTGTCTGGGCAGATCTGCTCAACCATCTTACCATATCCAACTCTTAGGCCCATCCTATGGGCCTCTCTGGAAATCCTCCTCTCTGGCCTGACATATAAAGTCTGAAAAAGAAAAGGATGGATACTCACATTCTTGTGCGACTTGAACAGTCAGGTGAGGTGGAGCACTAACCTAGAGGGATATTTCAACCGAAATTCTCGTCAAGCACTGGCTTGGGTTACAGCCCAAAATAGAGTAGTCATGTGCCACACTACATCAGTTGGATATGGAAAGTGTGCTAGCTGAGCGGGAATTTACTTGAAAAATTCCTCTTTGTAATGAAAAAATACTGGCATTTTTAACCTTTTTAATTTGTGCTGTGTGCAGTGTTTCGAGCAGAGGATTCCAACACGCATCGTCACTTGACGGAGTTTGTTGGTCTTGATCTGGAGATGGCCTTCAACTTCCACTACCATGAGGTGGTGGACCTGATTGGTGATATGTTTGTCCACATCTTCAAAGGTCTGCAGTCTGAGTAAGTCACCATGTCTGTCTTTCTGGGTGAGAACTTACTGTTTCATCAATGGGGATTATGGTGATGGACAGTCATGACAAGTTAACCCTTTGAACCCGGCTGGCCGATGCGGCGGCCAGCGCGATTAATACCTCTGTACCCGCAGGCCGCAGGAGCGGCCTGACATGTCCGGTTGACCTGGCCTGGTATGGTGCTGGCGTGCGTTATGCGATCTACCGGCACCTCGCCACATCCTGTTTATATTACCGAATTCCAGACACCCTATACTTTCTTCCTGGCAAATTTTTAGCATTAGAAGGATTTATTCTGAGACACCGATTTTTGCTAGAATTTCTCTAAAAATACTCAGGGTTGAGGGTATCAGAGGTCTAGAAATACTTAGGGCTGAAAGGGTTAAGCGTGATAACATGCTGTGACCATCCCTCACTATCGAGTACATTGTCTTTGCGGTGAAGATTGTGATGACGGATGGTTATAAAAACAGTTATCAGAAATCCCTGAGGGTGCTGATAATTTTACATGTCATGACGTCCATCGCTATGATTGCGTCATCTCAGCGATGGATATAGGGATGACGGATGTCATGAAAAGTTATCAAGTCATCGAAAAACCCCTGAGGGTGCTGATATTTTCATAACATGTCATGACCGTCCATCACTATGATTGCATTGTCTCAGTGGTGGAGATTTGGTGATAGATGATCATGAAAAGTTATGAAGTTAAGAAACACCTAAGGGTGTTGATAATTTTATAACATGTCAGACCGTACATCACTGTGATTGCATTGTCTCAGTGGTGGAGATTGTGGTGATAGATGATCATGAAAAGTTATCAGCTTATCAGGAAACACTGAGGGTGTTGATAATTTTATAACATGTCAGACCATACATCACTATGATTGCATTGTCTCAGTGGTGAAGATACTGATGATGATGGTTATGAAAATTTATCAGGTTATCAGGAAACACTTGAGGGTGTTGATAATTTTCGGGCTTAAAACGTTCCGCGTCTGGGCGGAATTTCTGCGATTTCGGTTTGTCAAAAAAAAAGAAAAAGAAAGAAAAAAAAAAAAAACGAAAGGAGAAAGGCATCGTGATCGGCTTGCAAGCGTTCATAGCAACGGCGCATAAGTTATGGCCCCTGATTTGCCCCCAGACCCCCCTAGTTTCAGTGGTTTTTTTCCTCCTGTTTTAAGCCCTGAATTTTATAACATCCATAACATCCATCACTACAGTTACATTGTCTCAGCAGTGCAGATTGTGGTGATAGATGTAATTGAGCTATGAACTTGAAATATCTGTCTATAATTGAGCTATAAACTTGAAATATGTACTAGTTGACTATAATTGAAAAAGTCTATGATGACTATATCAACAATAGATAAAAAAAAAACACAAAAATGATTCCTTTACACGCCTGCAGTTAGTTCCTGTTACCTGCAAGACTGGAAACATCACTAGTAAAATCTGATTCTGCACGCATCAGGAGATGTGCATTTTCATGAACAGTGACATCAGCATGTGCATCAGGTGATGGGCTTTGCTGTGAATAAGTTAAAACTGCAGATACAATTTGTGTATAGTCGTTCTAGTTATTTACCAAATCCATGCACTAGCACATAGACACATTAGCTCAAAATATGGGAACTTAATTTTTGTGGGTTTTTTTTTTTTTTTCAGATATACATATTTCTGAAATCTGTCATCTTTTCTGATCCTTTTGATATGTTATAATTGAATGTCATGGGATAAAACTATGTGGAAACTGGCCATATGAAATGACATACTCCTGGATGGTGGTTTGAGACAACAGCCTCTGTTTCACAGTGTGACAGTGAGTCACACAGCTGGATAAGCCAAGACAAAGAGCTTCCAGCAATGTGTTACTTAGGCTCTGCAAGGGTTTTCTTGAATGTTTATTCATCAGTCAAAAGAACACAGTCTGGTTAAAAAAACAAACAGAAAGATGACCAAATGTTGACCATGTAGATTAGATGAAAGCTTGATTTTTAACAATTTAATGATATTTTAAACCTAAGTTTGTATGATCATATAGAAGTTTGGTGTTTAAGGAGTGTTGTTCTGAAAACTGACAGTTATCCAAACTGACTCACAGTACCTAATTTTGTCCCTGCTGCTGTGCAGTCTTGCGAATTGGCAATGGTTTCATGCTGATGGGTCACTTTTGAATTTCATCTCCACTGGATTTTCATGGTAATCTAAGAAATGTTCAGTGTCCTGCTTATTTCATTGCCACAGGTGTCACATGACTGCTGACTCATATGGTCATTGCTGATGCTTTTTTTAATGACCGCCCAGAAGGAATGAATCTGCATCTGTAAATTATTTGATTGATTCTATTTTGTTTTGTTTTGATATAGCTGTCATGTTTACCAGCTCATTTTTCTGAAGTGTCGTAGTCCATTATTTGCATGCTTGGTTCTTTTTCTAGATCTGACGAGGTGCACGAATAACGCTCATTTTCATTTGTGTCAGTGATCACGTGTGCCACCACCAGAAACATTTGATGACATTATGTGAAAGAGGTCTATAGTTTTGTGTTGATAATGAATTGAAAACCAGATTGTGGTAACAGATTATGATGTGTTTGAATTTGCATTCTGTTTGTTGTGTTTTGTTTCATATCACAGTTTTTGCTTGGTCTGATTATGATTTTTGTTTTGTTTTGTAATTTTCAGGTATGCAGAAGAGATTGCGTTGGTCAGCAAGCAGTTTCCTGCTGAACCCTTCAAGTTCTTGGAACCCAGGTGAGTATACATATGTCTCTTTTTTCTTTTTTTTTCCATGCTCGCCCAGTATGCCTCTGTGCGATGGATGAAGAATTTTACCATCTCCCAGAACAACATGTGTGCAGATCTGCCAGCGCCTAAACTCCCATCTTGTATATTATTATGTCTGTATCTCTGAATGTGTCTTAGTGTCAGTCTATATATATATATATATATGCATACAGAATATCAAATATGCACATTGAAGATCCTGCACATCATGTCAGTGGTTGGCTTATGGAACGTGAAAACATTCAGCAGGCATGCCCACCAAAGATGCAGATCATATAGTGAGAGTTCAAAGTAATATTTGACCAGGAAACATGTTGAAATAGCATTTTACAGTGATTTATTCCTTTCAAAACAAACCAGCTTTATTAAGCGAAAATCAGTTTCACACAGTGTTTACAACAGTGACCTGGTACAGGGCCTTGCTGTATTATATCTCAACGCTGCATTGTTTTACAATAATGACCTGGTACAGGGCCTTGCTGTATTATATCTCGACGCTGCATTGTTTTACAACAGTGAACTGGTACAGGGCCTTGCTGTAGTATATCTCGACTCTGCATTGTTTTACAACAGTGAACTGGTACAGGGCCTTGCTGTATCATATCTCAATATACAACAACTGCATGTGGAATTTCTAAAAGTTTGAGGAAGTTTTAACTATGACTGCTGAGGAAAATTTAGTGCCTATTAAAAGTATCTTTTAACTGTAATTTTTTTCCAAAATGACCCCTTTTTCACTTCTGTTTAAAAAGTTGTAACTCGAGCACTATTAATGTTAGAGATTTGATTTAAAAACCATTGGAACGAACATTTGTTCTACATTTCAGAGATATAAATATCTTTAGACCCCTCAAAAATGTACTGGCCTCCTTTTATGAGAAAAAACACATATGGAGGATCCTGTCTGCTGCTGCTTTCCTGCAAGAAGTCTGTCCAGATTAACTGTACTGATGGTGAAATGTGTGATTGACTGACTAGAAATCTGTCCAGATTAACTGTACTGATGGTGGAATGTGTGATTGACTGACTAGAAATCTGTCCAGATTAACTGTACTGATGGTGAAATGTGTGATTGACTGACTAGAAATCTGTCCAGATTAACTGTACTGATGGTGAAATGTGTGATTGACTGACTAGAAATCTGTCCAGATTAACTGTACTGATGGTGGAATGTGTGATTGACTGACTAGAAATCTGTCCAGATTAACTGTACTGATGGTGGAATGTGTGATTGACTGACTAGAAATCTGTCCAGATTAACTGTACTGATGGTGGAATGTGTGATTGACTGACTGGAAATCTGTCCAGATTAACTGTACTGATGGTGGAATGTTTGATTGACTGACTAGAAATCTGTCCAGATTAACTGTACTGATGGTGGAATGTGTGATTGACTGACTAGAAATCTGTCCAGATTAACTGTACTGATGGTGAAATGTGTGATTGACTGACTAGAAATCTGTCCAGATTAACTGTACTGATGGTGAAATGTGTGATTGACTGACTAGAAATCTGTCCAGATTAACTGTACTGATGGTGAAATGTGTGATTGACTGACTAGAAGTCTGTCCAGATTAACTGTACTGATGGTGGAATGTGTGATTGACTGACTAGAAATCTGTCCAGATTAACTGTACTGATGGTGGAATGTGTGATTGACTGACTAGAAATCTGTCCAGATTAACTGTACTGATGGTGGAATGTGTGATTGACTGACTAGAAATCTGTCCAGATTAACTGTACTGATGGTGGAATGTGTGATTGACTGACTAGAAATCTGTCCAGATTAACTGTACTGATGGTGGAATGTGTGATTGACTGACTAGAAATCTGTCCAGATTAACTGTACTGATGGTGAAATGTGTGATTGACTGACTAGAAATCTGTCCAGATTAACTGTACTGATGGTGAAATGTGTGATTGACTGACTGCCCAGATTAACTGTGCTGACAACGGCAATGTGTGCAGTTTATGTATAGACTACGTGGAGGCAGTGTCACTGCTGAGAGAGGCAGGTGTGGAGATGGACGACGAGGAAGATCTGAGCACTCCCAATGAAAAACTACTGGGCCGTTTGATTAAAGCCAAGGTATTGATTTGTCTCTGTCCATTCAGTGATAAATTGCTGGCTGTTTAAAATCAGGATGTGTGCTTGAATGCTTTCAAAAATAAAAGTGAGTACCATATGAAAGTATTCATTTGACTGTTGAATATGCTTAGAAATTTGTTTAGATATACATACCAATGTATGCACTACTTAATTAACTCTTCTGCAACAACCCCAGGCTTGAGCGTTTTCTCCCTATGCACACCCTACTGAAAGGCCTATTATTCCCTGGGAACCACCATTTTAGGGGCGATTGAATTAATTTTCATGGAAACCCAGAATGCTTCTCAAACATATGTCTTATACCACAAGAAACAGCAATTCTTCATCTTTCCGATGATATGCATCCTTTTGTTGTAAAACGAATTTTGGGATGTATTAATTGGGCCACAATTGCATAACCAAATGGAAAGGAAAAATGGACACTGATTTGATACACCAAACCAAAACAAAGCAAAACAAAGTACATAAAGAGCAAACAAACAATACTTAGAAAACAAAGAATAAAAGGGTAAGTTAGAGCATGCATTTAGTGTGTTAGTTGTTCAGCTAAACAGAACAAATCAACAAATATAGATCAATAAACAAGATTATTTGACAGTTTCATCTTCCACTCAGCATAAGAAGAGCAAATCCAAAAGTTCATGTTTGTATGTTTGTTTTATTCACTAAGCAACCATTTGTGGTGTGCACAGTGAAACAACATCAATAAACAGGATTTAGAGGAAAGAGACGAACAAACTCAACATAAACAAACAAACACGTAACCGCGTCGTCTGCTTCACCGTCAGATCGGACCTCGATGTTTAGGTTCTGCAGGTTTGGGGATGTTTGTGATGATATCCTCATCTTCTTCACTTTCTTCGGAACTGTGGTAATGGTCCACTTCTTCTTCTTCTTCGGATCCAGTTTGAGTTGCGAGTTTGACAGTCTCAATCAAGCTTAGCCGTGGTTGAAAACGTTTCGACGCCATGAAAGTGCGCGGTCGAAGGTTGAAGTTGATAGAGTCAAACACAAAGAGACTGAGGGTTGGTCCGAAAAATTCGCTCTAAACCAATGGAAACACGTTTTATTGAGTCAGACACTGGCTCGAGTGACGTAGAAGATATTTCTGAATTGAAATCAAGTGTGCGTGGGAACATTGACAATGGAATAAGCCCATAGGAATTTTCCACAAGGCCACCGCGAGTATACTCGCAGAGCGTAAAACAAAGCGGACAGTGCACTGCGAGCCGTCACGCGGGCTGGCTTCAGTGGAGCTTCTACACACCGCGTGAGGAATCGCAGTGCGTAGCGTAAACGTTAAAAGAAAGTTTTTGTTTTATTTATTATTTTTTAGGATCATTACACTTAAGGAGATATCCTTCATGCTCACCTCCCCCCCCTCCTCCCCATTTTCTACATCATCTTAATGGCCACAAAAGCTGGCACAGTTTTTATTATGCAGTGGTGATGATGGTGATGAAGATAATAATCATGATGCTATTGCTATGGAGTTCCTTCTGGATTTGAGACTGTGATTATGTGGACGTTGAGAGTTCCATGGACAGCAAAGAAAACGATGGAGGCAGACACAAGTAGATCATTCATAAGGAAGATTAGGAAAAGGCAGGCAACATTCATAGGCCATTTTATGAGGAAAGGGAATTGGAACACCTGGTCACAACGGGAAAGCTGGAGGGAAGGAGAGCATTGGTTAGACCCAGGGAGAAGATGCTAGACGGACTTGCAGAGTGGCTGAAGACAAGGAGGGTGGAAGAGATGCTTGAGGCAACAAGAGATAGAGACAGATGGAAGTCCATGATTGCCAACGCCATGATGATGATGATGATGATGATGATTATGTAGCTGCACTCTACGCTCACTATCACAGTATATCCTGAAGTCAGCCAAGCCCAAGATATACACCTGCGGAATTAATCGAAAGATTTGAGTAACACCCTCGTTGACGCATCTGTGAAGTGGATGAGACTAGACGGTGTGGTCCCAGTCTTCCCAATGAGCCCACAGTACATTCAACTCTGTGTAGGACTGGATGGAGCCGAAAAATTCCACAGTGGTTTTTGAAGGGACTGATGGGGATTCAAACTCACAACCTTCCAGTTGGTAGTCAGTTGCATTAACCTCAGTTCTTGTATGATATAATGGATTACACCCCGTGGACTACAAATTGACTGTTAAAATTCACACTGCTTGTACATGATGTGATCGCATACACATCCTGCAGCAGTAATAAGGTGTACTTGATGAGATCGCATACAAAGTCCTAAAGAGGTAACCCATCAGGCAGTACCCATACAGGTGCAAACCCACACCTTCCAGTCAAAAAACAAGTGTCCTAACCACTCAACTATTGGGTCCCTGACATGATACATTTAAGAGATGTTAAAAAACGTGAGCAAATACAGGAAGGCTTGCAATAAAAGCCTGAATTTACATTGTCATGACACACATTTTGCTGTTTCACACTTACATACTTTTTATAGTGTTTTTCATTTTACGTGTGATAAAAACAACGGAGATAATTTCTTCCACCATTTGCCAACTTTTTATTCTGTGTATGATTGGTAATGGTTTCTTGTTTTTTTGTGTTTTTTTTTTTCAGTTTTCCTTTTGAAGAAAATGAAGATTGTTTCATCAAGATTTTCTCAAATGTTTCTGGACGGATCATTACTAAATTTGGATCAAAGCTGTAGACCATTGACAAGTCGCTAACACGCAAGTTTAGAAGTCATGGTTTAAGGTGAAGGTCACATGGACTGAAACAGTTCCTCAGTTCAGCATTTGTTTTGAGGAAGATGACGGAACAGGACTTTTTCAAGAACCTCTGGCAGTATTTACGTTCGTTTCTTACTGTTGTAGTAGTCTACCATTGTCTTATATGAATGCTTCTTCATCATCACAACAACCTTGCAATGTATAAGATCAGGATTTTCTGTAATAATTTGTGTATAAAAAGAGATTATTGAAATAGCTTTGATATCTTGTATGTCTTTTTCAGTACGACACAGACTTCTTCATTCTGGACAAATTTCCCCTGGCTGTCAGACCGTTCTACACCATGCCTGATCCAAACAGCACTGTAAGTTTTGTCTGTGGAAAGCATGGGGAACAGGAGAGAGGGTAAATAAAGGAATGAAATCTTTGTGTGGGTATTAACCCTTTCAGCCCTAAGTACTTCTAGACCTCTGATACCCTCAACCCTGAGTATTTTTAGAGAAATTCTAGCGAAAACCGGTGTTTCAGAGTAAATCCTTCTAATGCTTAAAAATTTGCCAGGAAGAAAGTATAGGGTGTCTGGAATTCGGTAATATAAACAGGATGTAGCAGAGGAGAGTAGGTGCCGGTAGGTTGCATACCGCAGGCCAGCACCATACCAGGCCAGGTCAACCCGGACATGTCAGGCCGCTCCTGCGGCCTGCCGGGTCCAGAGGTATTATTCGCACTTGCCGCCACATCGGCCAGCCGGGTTCAAAGGGTTAAGTACTATCCTTTCTTTTCAAAACTTGTTTTGTTCCTGTTACATTCATGTTACACACATTGATCCCTGGAGATACGGAACCTGAACCTCTGCTCAGCGAAGTTGAATCTGCCATTAAAGATCTAAAATGCAGAAAGTCTCCTGGTCTTGACAATATTCCTGGAGAGTTGTTGAAACACTCAGGTGATGGTGGACTCAAAGTAATGCATCACTTATGCTGCAAGATATGGAAGACTTGTCAGTGGCCTACAGACTGGAAGCTCCAGGAATTTGTCATGTTACATAAGAGTGGAAATGTCAAAGACTGCAACAATTATAGAACAATTGCACTGATCAGTCATGCCAGTAAAATACTGCTGATAATAATTTTAAACAGGTTAAAGCCAAAAGTAGAGGAAGAGCTATCCGACTGTCAGGCAGGCTATAGGAAAAACAGGGGAACAATAGATATGCTGTTTGTACTCCAGATATTGATAGAAAAGATTAGAAACACAGACCAAGAGATGTTCATCGTTTTCATTGACTACAGCAAAGCATTTGATAGCGTGATTCACCAAAGTCTTTTCCACTTCATGATCAAAATGGGTTTTCCAAGACATCTGGTTTCCCTCATAGCTTCATTATATAATGATCAAAAAGCAACAATCAGATGGAATAATCAAAACTGCAAATTTTTTAACATCACTAAAGGGGTAAAGCAAGGTTGCATCCTGTCTCCACATCTCTTCAGCATATACACTGAACATATCATGAGAGAAGCAGACATAGAAGACATGGGAGTAAATATTGGTGGTAGAAACCTGTCAAATTTACGCTACGCAGATGACACAGGATTACTGGCAGACAACATTACAGGCTCTAGGAGGATCCTGTACAGGGTAGACCGGGTTGGAAAGGCAGCTGGGCTGGACTTAAATTCAAAGAAGACAAAGGTTATGCATGTTGCAGGCAAATATAACACTAGACAGGACCAGATCATGCTAAACCAAGTCCCTCTAGAAAATGTCAAGGACTTTAGATATTTAGGTTCAGTCAAGACACACGATGGAACATGCTCAAAAGACATAAAGATGAGAATTGGAATGGCCAAGAACAGTATGGTTCAATTGAACAATATTTGGAAAGACCACAGCATAACAGCAGACCTTAAGATAAAACTCTTAAAATGTCTTGTCTGGCCAGTGATGTTATACGGCTGCGAGGCATGGACAATGAAGAAAGAGGATGAAAGACGAGTGGAAGCAGCAGAGCTGTGGTTTTACCGAAGACTGCTGAGGGTCAAATGGACGGATAGGCGCTCAAATGAAAGCATACTGAATGAGTTGGGTACTACACGCAAGCTTCTAGTACTCATACAACGGAGGAAACTGAAATATGTTGGACACGCAATCCGTAATGAGAGAACAGACTTGATGTCCACTGTCCTCCAAGGTAAAGTGGAAGGAAAGAGAAACAGAGGACGGCCACCTGCATCACTTGCTAGAAACATCACAAACATCAGTGGCAAGAAACTCCAGGAGGTGGTCAGACTTAGCCAAGATCGAGAGTGCTGGAGGCAACTTGTGAGGACATCATGTGCAGCGGCCAACACTGTTCCCGGTGACGCCGACAGGTGAGACAGGTGAGACATTCATGAATGTGTTTGCGATTTTGTTTTCTTTTGGTCCTATTCTTTATATTTCATGATTAGTGAATTGTGACTAAGACTTCACTTTTGTCCCTTTTTGTTGTGGTTGGTTTTTGTTTTTGTTTCATGTGTGTGTGTGTGTGTGTGCGCGCGTGTGCACGCTTTTTTATGTATATAGTGCAGCTTATTTGTGAATAAACCATGGACAGATCATAGACAACAAGGCTTAAAATAAAACGTAGATGATGTTAGCAATGGGTTTTTGACGACATTAGTATTACAGAACTTGTGGTGATGTCTTTTCTTGTATGCTGACTTTGCTGCCATGATGACACGCTGAGCCTTTGCTAGTTATTCTTAACTATAGTTCCCATAGTATTTTGTAATTCAAGAGGATAACCCCACCACCACGCACGCGCACGCACGCACGCACGCACGCACGCACGCACGCACACACACACACACACACACCAGTTTTCTTGGATGCATGTGTGTAATGTTGTTCTGCTGACTCTGTGCATTCATTATGTTGCTGCACAGTCTTTATACTCTGTCGTTGGTGGGTATGCATTGCTGGAGGTTGTCATGTTTCTATAAACCACCGGACATTGACATGAGTTACAGGATCTGTAACATGCGTATTTGATGTTCCGCCTTCGCACACATGTTGACCAGGGAGATTAAAATAAAATATTACACCCTTTGCTCACCAGGCAGGAGGTACCTAGACAGGATTGAACCCCAGACATTTCGATTGGATGTCTTGATGTCTTACCCACTTGACTGGTGGGTTTGCTTTGGGAGGTTCTAGTTGTCATTTAGTTTTGGAGTGGTTATTTACTTTTTTCTGTGCAGATTTGACTTTGTCTCATGCTGTATGGTGACTTGAGTGATGAATACAAAATAATTAACGGTTCAGCTGTTGTGCAGTAGCCAGCCATTTACCATGTAGAACTGATTGAACTTTGAAATGACACATAACTTGGACGTCATTTTTTGTCACTAGGTAAACCTGATAAAGTAATTCGTACTTTTTAATGTTTCTTTTCATAACTTGGATGTCATTTGTTTGTCACTAGGGAAACTTGATGAAATAATTTGTATTGCTTTATGTTTCTTTTTTCCCTTGTATATTTTTAACTATTTCCAATAATTCTTTTTGAAAAAAATTGTCTTGTAGTTCTTTTGTAGGCTATTTACATCCACAGTTTTATAGTTCACAATCCACAACATATGCAGTATTTTTGTATATACTTTTTATCTTGTTCAGTCTTTCTTTGGTGTCGTGATAGCTCTGAATTTTGATTTTGATTTTGATAGCAGTGTGTCTGATGTGCCATGACATGTGTTCCATGACTGCCGACAGAAATGGTCCAATTCGTACGACATGTTCATGAGAGGAGAGGAGATCTTGTCGGGCGCTCAGCGTATCCATGACCCAGAGTTCTTGGCCGAACGAGCATTGAAACATGGATGTGGTACGTGTCAGTATGCTCAGTTACTGTTACTGGTTTGTCTGTTTTTTTGTTTAAAGCCCATCCAACTGTGTAGAGCCATATCGGGGCTATAAGCGTTTCAGTATACGCACAATACTCCAACAGGAAAAAAAGGAAAAGAAAATTAAGTACACATGTCAATGCATTCACACGCACATAATCTTAGGAGATGCCCCTGGCGTTGACCACTCTGTCCAATTTACCACAAAGGGGATTTAGATAACAAACCTGAGTACAAATTTAAACATGAAGAAGGACACCAAAGTATATATATGAACAGGCCTAAATTACCTGAAATTGCTTCCGCATATCTCACCTCCCTGAGCCAAAAATGCCTGTAACACAAGTACCCAATTATCAATCCTAAGAGAAAGTATGTAAGGCTTTATTGAACACATACAGGTGAATGGACCAGTAAGGCAGAAAATGATAGGAAGAAATGACGGACAACAAAGGAACAAGGCAGAAACAAAGAGAGTGACAGGAAAGAGAAAATTTCTAGCACAGGATTTCCAGGAGGTGGGGATACTATTTATACTGAAAGAGTCCCCAGCATCCTCATGGGGGATATATGCTCACTTGTACACATGACTGACATCATCATGAATGTAACATTTGATTTATCCCTCTGCCGCACGCCCTGACTCGTCTCATTCCTCCAGGCGTTAACCAGGTAAGCCCTCCTTCCGGGTAGTGCTATTCTGCATCAGTGAGCCATGGTACAGTATGTGTAATTAAAAGGAAATTTTCCTTCTAAAATTACATTTAATCTAACATACTTACCGTGGCTCACGCAGAGTTCCTCCCGTCCTCCCCGCCTTCCTGGTTCCTTCCATTCACAGTCAGGGTCTTGGTTTCCTCGAAAGAGGAAGAGCACATGCACAAGACATGGATACTCTCAGAGTTATGGTCCTTTCGGACTTTATTGTTTATGAGGCAGGAATGGCAAATCGCTGCCGCTTATTGCATCAGTGAGCCATGGTAAGTATGTTAGATTAAACATAATTTTAGAAGGAAAATTTCCTTTTATCCCCCCAGCAAAACTCTTTTGATATTGGAATTATGTCACAGTGAACTTGCTTAGTGTAACAAGTGAGAGGTATATGTTGATGCGCTCATTTGTACACGATTTAATATCTGTCTTCTTTGTCAGCATAACATTCTCTTAGGCTCAACAACATTCGTTTGGTATGAGAAATTCTGTAACAGTAGGCTTTAATGTGGCATTCATCCATTTTCAGCTAAAAAAATTTGGGTATGGGAATTCTATGATGATAGACGTTAATGTCACATTCACTTAATCTCAACAAAATTCTTTTAGTATGGGAATTCTGTCACAGTAGACATCAGTGTACTGTTTGTTTATCTCAACAAAATTTCTGGTATGGGAATTCTGTCATGGTAGATTTTCTTAAGCATAACAAGTGACGCCATAACAGCATATATTAAGATGTTCATTCCCTGCTGATAAAAGCGTTCTGTATTTCTTCATTTTCCTGTGTTAACAGTTGTCAATTTCTGAGGTTTAAGATCTGTCTCACTGGAATCAAGGAATGAAATAAAAACTGCAGTGGTGCCTCAGGAATCTGTGAAAAGTTTTGATATACAACTCGACAAGGAAAGATATAGGGTTTTGATATTTTGGGACAACATGTATGTTTGGTGTGTGTTTAATGTTTGCTTGTTTGAAAGCATTTCTTAGGAGTGATAATCTGTGTGTGTGTGTGTGTGTGTGTGTGTGTGTGTGTGTGTGTGTGTGTGTGTGTTGTGTGTGTGTGTGTGTGTGTGTGTGTGTGTGAAAGAGAAAGATGGATTCAGTGCTTGACTACTTTTTTCCCATTGTCTTTATGAGTCATTATTATTATTATTATTATTATTATTACTATTATTATTATCATCATCATCATCATCATCATCATCATTATTGTTATTATTATCATTATTATTATTAGTAGTAGTAGTAGTATCATTGTTATTATTATCATTATTTTGCTTTATCAGTTTTTTACTATTTATTTTTTTACATCTATTTTTCTTATGTAAATTTAGATTTGAAATTGTGCGAGTCTGTAGTAAGTTTGTCCTTTGTGTGTTGCCATAAATATGCATATGTGTGCCTGTATGTGTTTCAGATCTGGAGAAGATCAAAGGCTACATCGACTCTTTTAGATTCGGAGCTCCCCCGCATGCTGGTGGTGGCATTGGTGGGTGATACTTTGTTTCTCTCATTGGTTTTAAATACCTGCCTGTACAAACTTTGCACAGCTCACAGAACTGACCTTACAGCTGTAATGCAAGGCCAAATACCAGCCATCTGAAGAGCTGACTGGAGAAAAATTATGGTGACAGATTTCAGAACGCTTCCATGAGTGTGTTTGTGCCTAGTGCCTGTTGACAGCTACAGTACTCTACTTACAGGTTGCCAGCTGGCTGCCATAATAATGAAAGGGTTTGGAGTTAAAGATACATTGTATACTTGCAATGGTTCAAAAATGTTTAAAAGTATTTCCGCTGTAAATAAAAAAGGGGCCCATATGTACGATAAAACAATGACAGAAGATGGAACCAAACTTGATTGCTATGGTGGATGAAGATGGTACTTAGCAAAAGCGTTAAATGGAATGAAATGTTAAGCAAAATTCAGAAAACAAAGGAAATAAAAATCAGATTGTTTTATACAAGATTTAACGCAACACGGACTAGAAACGAGTGTTGTTTTGACAAAAATGGGTGTGAGTAAGAAATGATGATACTTGCTGTTTTTGTAGAAGTGAACTGTGTGACTTGTGGATTATCTTGTGGAGATCTTCAGTGGCCCACAGATTTCATCAACAGCTCCAGGGCACTCTAAATAATGTCTGCCCCAGTGTTATATCAATAAGTATTTCTGAAACAATTGTATTGTTTGGATATCATACTAATTTTAGGTAAGATAATATGTTTGTTTTAAATCTGTTACACACAAAATTTTACATTTACAAATTTAAATTCAGGAAAAAATACACCACAGATAAATTGTTTTAAAAGGTACTGTATATCAGTATTTAATTCACAAAGACATTTAACAAATATGACACACAATAAATTTGAAAACGATTGGTGTTTATACAAAAATCTCATATATATGTAGACTTAATGATTTAGTCATGCCTGATGTCATTGGTTCAGATACATTATCATGTGATGCGTTATTTTGGGAACATTATTTCTGTATGTTTGTTTTCCGTGAGTCTTGCCAACATTTATGTGTCTTTCTGTGCATGTGGTGTGTGTCTGGGTGTTCAAGTGTGTGTATGTGGTGCTGTGTACGGCATACGTGTTCGTGGTGGTGGTGGTGGTCTTTGATTTAATGTTGATTCACTAAAGATATTTTAGACAAATACATACATGTGTGTGTGTGTGTGCATGTGCTTGCATGTGTGCGTGTGTGTGCATGTGTGTGTGTGTGTGTGTGTGCGCGCGTGCGTGCGTGCGTGCATGCGTGCAGGTCTGGAGCGTGTGACGATGCTGTATCTGGGTCTGGACAACGTGCGCAAGACGTCGTTGTTCCCACGCGATCCCAAACGCCTGACCCCTTAGTCCAACACCGTGCACCACCTGCGCACATCTTTTGATGGGACTGGACTATATCTGCAATTTCACAGATGTTACTCATGCAGTGCTGTATTTTTGACAGCAAATTTCATGTACTGAACAGTGTGTGTGTGTGTGTGTGTAATAAAAATGTCTGACAGTGTTAATGTGCTGTATGTTTTTGTAGGGAATTCCAGCTACTTTGTGTACTGGGTGTAAGAGGTAGGAAGGTGGACTGTCTTTGTGTCTCGAATGTTTGTGGCTGGTTTGTGTGATGATGATTTAAAATGATGAAGACATCTCTCACCTTCATACCATCTGGTCCAGTGCTACATTTTAGTGTAGCATGCTTCACCTGACTGCATTCAGCTGTGCTATTACGCTCATGTTTAAGTTATTACACTTAGACATAAAAAATCAAGCTTAGATGCATATGTGCATGCACACTTGTGGAATGTTTGACCACAGTGCTGGCACATCAGCCTAGTATGTTTGCTTTGCAGAGTTGTGTTAAAAATAGAAATGGCCTAGTGTTAAAAATAGAAGTGGCCTAGTTCTGATTGAAACTTGAATCAGATGTCCCATCATTTCTTTCAGGGATTCGGTCAATTCTGTATGCGCCAGTCACAGTCACGCTCATAAATAAAGCGGGCACGGTTGCGAAGCACAGTTGTTCAGTTTTAAAAAAAATCTTCATGTCAATGAGAAAAGAACGAGAATCGCTCTTGATAAAAAATGTGACAAAGTGATGAGAATCACTCTGGATCCAAAAAGCAGAAACTGATGCAGAAGTATCACAAGGGACGCTCACAGAAATATGCTTGCATTGTATGCTGTTCTGTCACTCTGTCAATATCCATCGTACATGATGCACAGTAAAATGCGAATCTTAAAATTGAGATTCTTCTTTGTTTGTGCCCGTTTTTATTATTTTTTTTATACTGATGTGCAACCTATTACTCTCACTTGTCATTTGCTATGCTTAGCTTTGTCCAAGTGTTATTTGAGGTTGGCAGGTATGCTTGAATTTGAGAGATTTCCCCATCATTCTTGATGGTAAGGCCAGGCAGCAGTCTTCAAGTAGGATGTTTTCTGGAGGTCTGATTAACGAATAATGCGGCCTTTCATTTGAGATATTTACTATGTGCAAAACATTCAGTACATCTGTAATGAGTTTGTCATATTTGATAGGGGATAGAAAGGGAGAGTATGTCTATATTTTCTAGTAATTTAAGGCACAAGTATTTGATGTAAACTTTGTCGATACTCTAACCATGTTGTGTGACATGTATTTGTCACAGGGATGACCGACATGTCATTAAATACAGTTTATATTCAAACACATTTCTTTGAAATCCTGATGGATGGAAGCGTGTTCATTTGTTGTGAAATTAGATAACTGCTTGTAAATCTTTTCCTATTTACTGTAAAGAGCAGTGAGTGTGCTTGACATGTAGACTGTTTGTGCTGTACAAATGGAATTATTATTATTAGAGACTGCGACTTTAGCTGAACGTAATACTATTCTTGTAGATACTTGGTAGTATTCTCAGAAAGGTTGTTTTTATTCAGCCAGTTGGCCTTATATGGACATTGTTTTGTGTTGAAGAGAAGCGCTGAGTGAATGTGTGTTATTTGAACGCAGCACAGTCAGTGCTGTAGGTTTTGAACTGTGTGGAAGGGTGATGGAACAGGGTTGACAAGCATTTTCTTTCTCTTCCTTATTGTTGCATAAAAGTCAGAGAAACTGATCATCGCTGTGTCCATAGGGATAATTTTCAGAGTTGTTAGTATCTTAATATGTATGTGTGATTTATTTATATTACCCTGTATCTTAATCACTCCATTTTGTGTTTGTAGCTGGTGTGGGGACTCTCCATGGATGGTAAATGGACACATCCTGCATAATGATTTTTTGTGGCAGTTTAATCGTTACTTGTGGCGTTGTCTCATTTTAACAATTGGCTGTTAGGGTTTAACGTATTTTCTTTTGTACTATTATGCACCTGATAACCTCTAAAGGAATTGATATTACCACATAATTTTACTGGAACAATTTTTTTCTTTGTCAGTCTGTAGAAAAATCTCTGATCGTTTCCCTTTTTGGGGACGCTGGGAACTCTGTCAGTATGAGTAATATCCCTTACCTTATGGAAAATATTTGGTAGAAATTTCCTCTTTGATTTCTCTCTCTTTGTTTTCGACTTGCGCTTTTATTTTCTGTTATCTCTTTCTCATTTCCTGCCTTGCTGGATCATTCACCTTTTATGTTGTTTGTTGTTGTTGTTGTTGTTGTTAAGTCTTACAAACTTTTTATGTGGATTAAAAATTGTGTGCATCTGTTAACTGCATTTTTCGCTGTAAGGAAATGTCAACTGCTAAGGGGTAATTTTCGGTACTATAGACCGGTTTTTAAGTGTTTTTGTGTAACTAGTTATGCTTGTGCATTTGTATTTAAATTAAGTTTTTTTTTTTTTTTTTAATCCCTCTGAAACATTCAAATTTTGGTGTAACGGCCAAGAACAGGCATCGCCTTTGATTATTTGCAAGGAATACAATGATATGTGTATTTAATTTTCTTTTCCAGGTTTTCTTTTTTTTTTCAGTCATCTGTGCGTTTTGATGTTTGTGTTTTGTTTGAAATGGTTATAGCTTTGATATGCCTCTGAGTGGTTGGTTGGGGTTTAAGCAGCAATAAAAATAATGATAATGATAACAATAATAATATCAACAATGATAATAATGATGATTATGATGATTTTAATAATGTAATAATTAAAAAAAAGATAATAATGATACTAATGGTGATAATAATGATAGTATTGATGATGATGATGATGAAGATTAACAACATTAATCCTCAGATAACTTTGAGTCTGACGGTAAAGACTGCCAAGGGAGATAATTGAAAATATTGGGCAGATAATCCAGCAGTGACCCATAGAACAGGACATGCCCTGGGTTCTTTGATAGTCATAGACAAAATATACTGCACTATGTACAAATAGAAATGAATTTGAGAGAAAAAAAAGAGTCTGCTGCAGTGGAGTATTTTGTAGGGAAAAAAACGAATAAAAGAAGCAAACAAAAAACAGGTGCACCAGCGTTTTTGCTGTTTTACTTCACTCATCCATTTGCACTGCTTTAATTATGTCAGTTGAGCCTGTTTTATAACCAGCCAGATTCTTTGCTCTATTTCGGATATGGCAGGTCATGCCATAATCATCAAGATGTTGGTAAGACGACTCAGGTTTACTGTTTAGCACAAACATGTCGAGCAGTTTAGAAATATTAGAAATTAGAAATAGCCAGCAGAATCGGTTAAGCCAAAACAGCATTCAAGAAGATGGAAAGCATTCTTACCAACAAATGCCTATCAGTTAACATCAGGAGGAGAATTCTTGAATGTTATATAGAACCGATAATGTTATACGGTTGTGAGGCGTGGACAGTCAACAAGCAAAGCCAGAACAAGATTGAGGCAGCCGAGATGTGGTTTCTAAGAAAAATGTTGAGAGTTTCGTGGACAGCAAAGAAAACAAACGAGACAGTCTTGATGGAGGCAGACACAAGAAGATCATACATAAGGAAGATGTTCTTTTGTCAAGAGAAGCTTTCACATATCTTCTTTATGACAGCTCTTTGGCAATTACTTTTTTGTTTGACTTTTGCAGTTATGATTTAACTTACAAACACTTCATTGTTCCACTGACGAAAAATGTATTTGCATATGCCATTAAAATGTCATTCTGTGTGTGTTTATCTGATGTGTATTTGTATGTGTATGAATGAGGAGATGGGCGTCTTTCTGTCTGTGTGAGGGTGTGTTGTATTGTATTATACCGTGAAAACGAATATTGCAGACTTCTAATAATGATTGACTATTTCATCGCACAAGTGGCCTGAACACTTCACAAAAACATGAGAGACAGAAGCAGACCCAGATAAAGCAGATGAAACTGATGAATAGTAAGACATACAATGGTAAAAAGATACTTCTAAATGTCAGTTCGATAACAATGGAAAAAAATAAAAGCCTTTAAAGTACAGAAACAATGAACACGTCTGCCTCTGTCTTTGTCTCTCTTAAAGTACAAAAGCTGTGAATGTATCTCTTTGTCTGTCTGTCTGCCTGTCTCTCTCCTCTCTCATACAGTGAATGTATCTCTTTGTCTGTCTGTCTGCCTGTCTGTCTCTCTCCTCTCTCATACAGTGAATGTATCTCTTTGTCTGTCTGTCTGCCTGTCTGTCTCTCTCCTCTCTCATACAGTGAATGTATCTCTTTGTCTGCCTGTCTGTCTCTCTCCTCTCTCATACAGTGAATGTATCTCTTTGTCTGCCTGTCTGTCTCTCTCCTCTCTCATACAGTGAATGTATCTCTTTGTCTGTCTGCCTGTCTGTCTGTCTCCTCTCTCATACAGTGAATGTATCTCTTTGTCTGTCTGCCCGTCTCTCTCCTCTCTCATACATACAGTATTCAAAAAACATGTTTGCACACCCCCAAAGACCTGCATACACATATTTGTCACGTTTGCGCGCATAAATGTACGAATTCAAGCGCTCAATAAAGCACACAAAATCACACACACTTACAAACACATGCACATGGATTACAGGTGAAAAAGATGAGTCTTAAGAGCAGGTTTGAAGGAAATAACATGTTGAATTTTTTAACATGGAGTTGATTCCATGATGGGAAGATGGTGATGAAATGAGTGATGATATATATATATATATATTACGTTCAAATATTAGCATAATAGCATATCAGGCATCAAACGAATCGATCAAATTTGAATATTGTCTCTTTGGCATATTTATCACAGTTTGTACGGTACTAATACTGATCGAATTCAAGTCATCGTTCAGGTCGGTTCTCAACATGAGCGTTCTCACTTGCCCTTGTCGCAGGTGGAATCAGTTGTCGTCGAAGTCGATCAGGAGCATGCCGAGTGGCGACTGTGACCTATTTTGCATCCGGAGGACGTGGCCAAAATCGCCGTTTGCGTAGTGTGACGCTGAGACGAGAGAGCTTCAACCGGTTGTAGAGCTCGTCTGTCGCGAGTCGATCTGGGAAGAAGACGCCAAGTGCTGCTCGTACCATTCAGATTCTTCGATGCCTGCTGTCTATCGTGTTAGAGAGTGTAGCTGTCAGCGGGAGGCATTCCATGCCATAGCACAGAATTCTCTCAACTGCACTTCGGAAGAGGCGAATCTTTACCCGATCATTGGCTTTCGACGTGAAGACGGTTTCAGCTTGTGTGATGACATGAGTGAGATAAAGAAAGCTTTACTGTACTCAGTGCTCCTTTGTGTGTCGGTATTATGAAGATAAAACGTAACCAGTCAACAGTACACCATGACTACTCCTGTGGGGATGCCGGGGGCTCTTTCGGTGTAAATAGTATCCCCACCTTCTAGAAATTCTGTGCTAGAAATTTCTTCTTTCCTGTCACTCTCGTTTCTTTCTTCCTCTTTTTTCTTTCTGTCATTTCTTCCTATAATTTTCTGCCTTGCTGATCCATTCACCTGTATGTGTTTGATAAAAACTTGCATACTTTCTCTTTGGAGTAATAATTGGGTACATGTATTAAGTGCATTTTTGGCTCTAGGGAGGTGAGATATGCAGAAACAATTTTAAGTAATTTGGGCCCGTTTTTAGATATGTTTCAGTGTCCTTAGCTGTGTTTAAATTTGTATTCAGGTGTGTTTTTTAGGTCCCCTGTGTGGTAGGTTGGATGGGGTGGTTGGCGCTGGGGGCGTCTCTTTGGGTTGTGTGTGTGGATGCATTGATATGTAAACTTGATTTTTTTGTCCTTTTTTTCCTGTTGAAGTATAGTGTATGTTTTGAAACGGTTATAGCCCTGATATGGCTCCACATAGTCGGCTGGGCTTTAAACAATAATGATAACAATAATAAGAATAATAAAACACCGTGTCTATGCCTCACTTACAAGAAGGCTTCCGCACTGTGTGAGGCTCGAGGCAGCAAGAGTGCTCCAATGGGCTCAGTAGGCAGAGAAACTTCACAGCAACATTCTAGCTTCCATCCACCAGCTGTCTGGCACATGCTCATTTTCAGTCTTCCTCTCCTTTGCTGTCCTGGACTCCAGTCCAGGACTTGGTTGGCAGGTCTGGAAGACCGAAGTCTTGCAGCATGGCCCAGCCGACTCAGCAGACGCTTCATACTGCCAAAAGTGTTTTGTATTCTCTTTCTTCAAAAGCCTTTGTACATAAATCACGCATGCATCAATATCAATACTCAACAAAGCAAGCCTTTTATACCAGTAAATACTCATTGTCAACAAAGCAAGCAAGCCTTTTATGCCAGTAAACACTAAAAAAAGCGAGCCTTTTATACCAGTGAATGCTCAAGAAAGGAAGCCTTTTATACCAATAAATACTCGACAAAGGAAGCCTTTTATACCAGTAAATACTCAACAAAGCAAGCCTTTTATACCAGTATACATTCAACAAAGCGAGCCTTTTATATCAGTGAATGCTCAACATAGGAAGCCTTTTATGCCAGTAAATACTCGACAAAGGAAGCCTTTTATACCAGTAAATACTCAACAAAGCAAGCCTTTTATACCAGTATACATTCAACAAAGCGAGCTTTTTATACCAGTAAATACTCAACAAAGCAAGACTTTTATACCAGTCAAATTAATATTCAACAAAGCAAGCCTTTTATATCAGTATACATTCAACAAAGCGAGCCTTTCATACCCGTAAATATTCAACAAAGCAAGCCTTATATAACAGTAAATACCCAACAAAGCAAGCCTTTTATACCAGTAAATACCCAACAAAGCAAGCCTTTTATACCAGTAAATGCCCAACAAAGCAAGCCTTTTATACCAGTAAATACCCAACAAAGCAAGCCTTTTATACCAGTAAATGCCCAACAAAGCAAGCCTTTTATACCAGTAAATGCCAAAAAAGGAAGCCTTTTATATCACTAAAACTAAAATTTCAAGAAACAAGACTTTCAGGGGCTTGGGTTTGTTCGAGAGGGACTCATCATACTTGCATAATTCCATATGCGCTCCACCCAAATCTGCCAGCAGTTAACGTGGGCATACGCAAAACCCAACGAGCTCTCAAGATGTTGAACCGAGAGCGGAAAGAGAGGGTAAAAACAAGACCTATCAAACACTAAGCTGACACCACCACAATGATGGAAACATTACGATGGCAGCCAACAGCCAGTGGACCTATCAAACACTAAGCTGACACCACCACAATGATGGAAACATTACAGTGGGCAGCCAACAGGCCAGTGGACCTATCAAACACTAAGCTGACACCACCACAATGATGGAAACATTACAGTGGGCAGCCAACAGGCCAGTGGACCTATCAAACACTAAGCTGACACCACCACAATGATGGAAACATTACAGTGGGCAGCCAACAGGCCAGTGGACCTATCAAACACTAAGCTGACACCCCAGAATGATGGAAACATTACAGTGGGCAGCCAACAGGACTGTGGACCTATCAAACACTAAGCTGACACCACCAGAATGATGGAAACATTACAGTGGGCAGCCAACAGGCCAGTGGACCTATCAAACACTAAGCTGACACCACCAGAACGATGGAGACATTACGATGGGCAGCGAACAGGCCAGTGGACCTATCAAACACTAAGCTGACACCACCACAATGATGGAAACATTACAGTGGGCAGCGAACAGGCCAGTGGACCTATCAAACACTAAGCTGACACCACCACAATGATGGAAACATTACGATGGGCAGCCAACAGGCCAGTGGACCTATCAAACACTAAGCTGACACCACCAGAATGATGGAGACATTACAGTGGGCAGTGAACAGGCCAGTGGACCTATCAAACACTAAGCTGACACCACCAGAATGATGGAGACATTACAGTGAGCAGTGAACAGCCAGTGGACCTATCAAACACTAAGCTGACACCACCAGAATGATGGAAACATTACAGTGGGCAGTGAACAGGCCAGTGGACCTATCAAACACTAAGCTGACACCACCAGAATGATGGAAACATTACAGTGGGCAGTGAACAGGCCAGTGGACCTATCAAACACTAAGCTGACACCACCACAATGATGGAAACATTACGATGGGCAGCCAACAGGCCAGTGGACCTATCAAACACTAAGCTGACACCACCAGAATGATGGAAACATTACGATGGGCAGCGAACAGGCCAGTGGACTATCAAACACTAAGCTGACACCACCACAATGATGGAAACATTACGATGGGCAGCGAACAGGCCAGTGGACCTATCAAACACTAAGCTGACACCACCACAATGATGGAAACTTACAGTGGGCAGCGAACAGGCCAGTGGACCTATCAAACACTAAGCTGACAACACCACCAGAATGATGGAAACATTACAGTGGGCAGCCAACAGGCCAGTGGACCTATCAAACACTAAGCTGACACCACCAGAATGATGGAAACATTACAGTGGGCAGCCAACAGGCCAGTGGACCTATCAAACACTAAGCTGACACCACCAGAATGATGGAAACATTACAGTGGGCAGCGAACAGGCCAGTGGACCTATCAAACACTAAGCTGACACCACCAGAATGATGGAAACATTACATGGGCAGCGAACAGGCCAGTGGACCTATCAAACACTAAGCTGACACCACCACAATGATGGAAACATTACGATGGGCAGCGAACAGGCCAGTGGACCTATCAAACACTAAGCTGACACCACCACAATGATGGAAACATTACAGTGGGCAGCGAACAGGCCAGTGGACCTATCAAACACTAAGCTGACACCACCACAATGATGGAAACATTACAGTGGGCAGCGAACAGGCCAGTGGACCTATCAAACACTAAGCTGACACCACCACAATGATGGAAACATTACAGTGGGCAGCGAACAGGCCAGTGGACCTATCAAACACTAAGCTGACACCACCACAATGATGGAAACATTACGATGGGCAGCGAACAGGCCAGTGGACCTATCAAACACTAAGCTGACACCACCAAATGATGGAAACATTACAGTGGGCAGCTGAACAGGCCAGTGGACCTATCAAACACTAAGCTGACACCACCAAATGATGGAAACATTACAGTGGGCAGCGAACAGGCCAGTGGACCTATCAAACACTAAGCTGACACACCACCAAATGATGGAAACATTACAGTGGGCAGCGAACAGGCCAGTGGACCTATCAAACACTAAGCTGACACCACCACAATGATGGAAACATTACAGTGGGCAGCGAACAGGCCAGTGGACCTATCAAACACTAAGCTGACACCACCACAATGATGGAAACATTACAGTGGGCAGCGAACAGGCCAGTGGACCTATCAAACACTAAGCTGACACCACCACAATGATGGAAACATTACATGGGCAGCAACAGGCCAGTGGACCTATCAAACACTAAGCTGACACCACCACAATGATGGAAACATTACAGTGGGCAGCGAACAGGCCAGTGGACCTATCAAACACTAAGCTGACACCACCAGAATGATGGAAACATTACGATGGGCAGCGAACAGGCCAGTGGACCTATCAAACACTAAGCTGACACCACCAGAATGATGGAAACATTACGATGGGCAGCGAACAGGCCAGTGGACCTTATCAAACACTAAGCTGACACCACCAGAATGATGGAAACATTACGATGGGCAGCGAACAGGCCAGTGGACCTATCAAACACTAAGCTGACACCACCAGAATGATGGAAACATTACGATGGGCAGCGAACAGGCCAGTGGACCTATCAAACACTAAGCTGACACCACCAGAATGATGGAAACATTACAGTGGGCAGCGAACAGGCCAGTGGACCTATCAAACAGTAAGCTGACACCACCAGAATGATGGAAACATTACAGTGGGCAGCGAACAGGCCAGTGGACCTATCAAACAGTAAGCTGACACCACCAGAATGATGGAAACATTACAGTGGGCAGCAACAGGCCAGTGGACCTATCAAACACTAAGCTGACACCACCAGAATGATGGAAACATTACAGTGGGCAGCGAACAGGCCAGTGGACCTATCAAACACTAAGCTGACACCACCAGAATGATGGAAACATTACGATGGGCAGCGAAACAGGCCAGTGGACCTTATCAAACACTAAGCTGACACCACCAAATGATGGAAACATTACGATGGGCAGCAACAGGCCAGTGGACCTATCAAACACTAAGCTGACACCACCAGAATGATGGAAACATTACGGTGGGCAGCGAACAGGCCAGTGGACCTATCAAACACTAAGCTGACACCACCAGAATGATGGAAACATTACGGTGGGCAGCGAACAGGCCAGTGGACTTATCAAACCTAAGCTGACACCACCAGAATGATGGAAACATTACGATGGGCAGCGAACAGGCCAGTGGACCTATCAAACACTAAGCTGACCCCACCAGAATGATGGAAACATTACGATGGGCAGCGAACAGGCCAGTGGACTTATCAAACACTAAGTTGACACCACCAGAATGATGGAAACATTACGATGGGCAGCGAACAGGCCAGTGGACTATCAAATACTAAGCTGACACCACCAGAATAATGGAAACATTACGATGGGCAGCGAACAGGCCAATGGACCTATCAAACACTAAGCTGACACCACCAGAATGATGGAAACATTACGATGGGCAGCGAACAGGCCAGTGGACCTATCAAACGCTAAGCTGACACCACCAGAATGATGGAAACATTACGATGGGCAGCGAACAGGCCAGTGGACCTATCAAACACTAAGCTGACCCCCCCCCCCCCCTTCTGCAGCCTGTCTCCACTCGGAGGGGAATCACATTGTAATATATAATTGTATATAATATGCTCTCTATAATTTTCCATTGCTTTTATTCTTTCTCCCCATTTATAGCCATTGTGTGTGTGTGTGTGTGTGTGTGTTTGTGTGTGTGTGTGTGTGTGTGTGTGTGTGCATGCGTGCGTGCGTGCGTGCGTGTGTGTCTGTTTCAGCGCTTAGATTTGATTTTATCAAGATTTTTTGCGCTATATAAATATTGTAATTATTATTATTATTAAACATTAAGATGGGCAGCGAACAGGCCAGTGGACCTATCAAACACCACCAGAATGATGGAAACATTACGATGGGCAGCTAACAGTCTTTAATCCTTTGACTCCAGCACCCTGTCTACCAGCATCCTGCATTGCCAGCCATGCTGGCAAAGCAAAAATTTAACCCCTTTGGTTGAAGCTGGTGGATAGGGTGTGGGAGTCAAAGGGTTAAGTTTTTGTAGTTGGTGCATACTGTGCGGGAGTCAAAGGGCTTCCCGCAGGAACCTGGTAGATAGGGTGAAGGAGTCAAAGGGTTACGTTTTTGCTTTGCTGGCATGGTTGGCGATGCAGGATGCTGGTGGACAGGGTGTGGGAGTGAAAGGATTCATCATCATCATCATCATCATCATCATCATCATCATCATTGTGCCCTGCCGCATGGCACTGGCTATCATGGCCCTCCATGCGAATCTATCCCTTGACACTGCAAGTACATCTCCCAACCCTCTCTGTCCTCAGCCACCCTGCAAGTTCCGTCCAACATTTTCTCCCTAGGTGTCTACCTGGTGCTCTCTTCTCTTTCCCTCCAGCTTTCCGTTTAGAGTTAAAACAGTGTTGGTCAGTGAAAGAGCTGGTCAAGCTGCCCATCGTAATGTTTCCATCATTCTGGTAGTGTCAGCTTAGTGTTCGATAGGTCCACTGGCCTGTTCGCTGCCCATCGTAATGTTTCCATCATTC
>JAPXFY010000023.1:66272766-66282766 GCA_030674185.1 Monoplex corrugatus
CGTCGCTACGCCTGCCTATGCCGTCAGGACACGTAGCGAGCCCGCTCGCTACGGCCGAAATGGCGCTGAGGACACGTAGCGAGAATGCTCGCTAAGCCTGTTCTAAAATTAATTGCGCCAGTACGTCATTGGAAATTCACTCACAACTTGTAGAAACTACACAATGGAACCCTTCTACGTCATCTGATACTATTTTTTCAACTTAAAGGGAACAGTTTCATTGGTTAATTTGTGTCGGACGCAACCAACCCCGATGCTTTGTCTCTTCAAGTTTCACACACACACATACACACAAACGCGCGCGCGCGCGCGCGCGCAAACACACACACACACACAGACACACACACACACACACACACACACACACACACACACACACACACACACACACACACACACATACCACTCTATGTCTGACCAAGAGTAAAACTTTATTTTTAAAAGATAAAAGTCGTAGTCTCATTCACTCACAGACTTATATGAGAAACTGGGTTTAAAACAAAAGCATCATTCATCCATCTTCATAATCTCGACAAGTAAAAATGTGACAACTGCAAAAACTAGAAAAAATGTCCATGACACACAATGATCAGAAAATCTGCTGGATTAGAGCTTGAACAACAACTGAACACAAAGACACGACACTATCAAGAGTTGAATAGTTCACTAGGTAACACTCTGTGTCATTTTAGAGATAGTAATAACCATGAAATTGAACATATATTTTTGTTACATTTAGTTTGTGGTAGTAGAATAAAAACTGTTGATTATAGATAAAATACACCCCAGTGCTTTGACATGAAAGAAACACATGTAGAATGTAAAATATGCATGCTATAGACCCTAAGTCATGTCAGTGGCTGAACTGTGACGCATGAAAACGCTCTGTGTGCACGCTCAGTGAAGACAAAGCACGCAGACTGTGGAGCAATGTATCACCTGCACAGTGTGGACAGAACAACCCAAACATACGCATCCCCGAAAAATCAGTATGCTACAACAACATATACACACACAAATGTGGAAATCTGTTCATTGTATATCCATAATTATGTGATTTTAGTTGAGAGCATAAGAAAGTGTGTCAATCATCACATTTTCAATGATAATATAAATCATAATTTTATTTTGTCGAAGAATGCGTTCACCTTTCCACTCTGTCCTACAAATGTGCCATATTGCCTGAATAAACTATTGATACTGATGTGACTACAGAGATAAAACAAAATGTAAAGGAAAGATAGGTATTTCCATCACAAATTTCACTATTGGAATCAAAATTTGTATTTCTAATATAAATGCTGCTGCTGCTGCTGCTGATGACGACGATGACGAATGATGATGATAACAATAGAAAGATACATGAAACAGATTTTAAGTAACTGGGAAGTCTTGATGCCCCCACCGCCTACTTTTGTGTTTATCACAATTATATTTGCTCTTTATTGTTTTACGTTTACACTTGAGGAGGACTAGGCGGCCAAAACTGTGCACCTGTCTTGTCTCCTGGTATGAAATAGGCGTTCTGATTCTGTTTTCATGTCTTTTTTCCTGGTTTCTGTTTGCTTCTACACAGGCAGTCACACTTTTGTCAGATTTTGTTAATGATAATATACCTTACTGAACTGAACAGTTACATGTTTTCTCTTTCTCGCACACACACACACACACACACACACACACACACACACACACACACACACACACACACACACACACCACACACACACATACATACACAGAGACGGAGAGGGAGGGAGAGAGAGAGGGAGAGAGAGAGAAAATGTACATATCTACACGTCATAATCTCAATCCCTCTTCCTCTCTGTCTGTCTTTCTCTCTGTCTGTATGTTTCTGTCTGTCTCTGTCTGTCTGTCTGTCTGTCTCTCTCTCTCTGTTTCTCTCTCTATCCGTCTCTTTGTTTCTCTCTGTCTGTGTGTCTCTGTCTCTCTCTCTTTCTGTGTCTCTGTCTCTCTCTCTTTCTCTCTCTCTGTCTGTCAGTCTGTCTGTCTGTCTCTCTCTGTCAAGTTTTAATGACAAATTAGCATTAGCAGGTATGTAAACTGATGGTGCTGGTTCAGGACGACATGTGATTAGTGTGTTGATATTTCACTGTTTCTGCTTTCAGAGTCTATCAGAGAATCTGTGTACGTGTACAAATGTCACAAGTACAAAACACGATTACAGCGGTTGTTCATTATTTTGTTTCCCTGAAACCTGGTTTGACTCAAACAGTTCGGATTCCTCCGCTTTGCAAAATGGATATACTATACACAGAGCTGATTGCTCGCCCAAGCTGTCCAAGAAAGACATAAGTGGAAGAATTTCCGATCACTGTAATCTACCCCCACAAACTGTCAAGAAGAACAACCTGGCATGCGCCGAACGGAAAGACTCACAACCAGATCGACTTTGTCCTCACACCGCGGCGCTTCAAATCAAGCATTAATAAAGCAAAGACGAGGACATACCCTGGAGCTGATATAGGCAGCGACCACGACCTCGTGCTGCTCACAATGAAGATCAAATTGAAAAAGAAGTACCAAGCTGCGCAGCCACGCATCAAGTTTGACCTGGAAAAGCTAAAAGATCCAGAGATAGAAGAGGCATTCCAGGCACAGCTCGGGGGGCGGTTCGCGGCACTCAACTTCCTGGACAGCGACATCAACGACCTCACAAACAACTTTGGTGAGGCAGTCCGCGAAACAGCAGAGGAGGTACTGGGGCGACAGAGGAAGAAACACCAAGCATGGATCTCAAATGACATCCTTGACCTCTGCGACAACAGAAGATCACTGAAGAAGACGAAAAACTCCAGCCCTGAAGAAGCCGCACAGTATCGTAAAACCAACAACCTTGTAAAGAAGAAAATGATTGAAGCCAAAGAACAATGGATCAACAACCAGTGTGAGAACATCGAGAAAGGCATGAAAAAAGGAAACAGCAAACATGCCTTCACCACACTGAAAAACCTTACCAAGACGCAGCAAAACAGATCGTCAGTCATCGAGGATACCTCAGGCGAGCTGCTGACAGAAAGCTCCGCTGTTCTGAACAGATGGACGCAGTACTGCCAAGAACTATACAACTTCCCAATACAGCCAGATGACAGTTTGTTTCAGGGGGACTCAGCACCATTGAGGGAATCCTCACCGCTACCAGTGATGAGAGAAGAAGTGGAAGAAGCCATCCGCAGCCTACCAGCAGGGAAATCACCTGGAGCAGACAATATCCCAGCAGAGCTGCTCAAACATGGAGGGAATGATTTGGTCACTCGTGTAACATCGATTTGTCAGAAGATCTGGGAGACAAAACAGTGGCCCACAGAATGGACTCAATCACTCATCATCCCCTGCCCAAAAAGGGAAATATGCGCCAATGCCAGAACTACAGAACAATAAGTCTCATTAGCCACACCAGCAAGATCATGCTCAGAGTCATATTGAATCGACTGAAGAAAGAAGCGGAAGAACACCTTGCGGAAGAACAAGCTGGATTTAGGGCGGGCAGAAGCACAGTAGAACAGATCTTCACCTGCCGGATAATGATGGAGAAACATCTGCAGCATCAGAGAGACCTGTTCCACAACTTCATAGACTTTAAAAAAGCATTCGACAGGGTGTGGCATAAGGGTTTGTGGCAGGTGCTAAGAAAGTTTGGCATAGAGGAAGGTCTCGTCCAAACCATCCAGGCGCTGTATAACACTGCCAGCAGCGCAGTTCTCCTCAACAACCAGATAGGGGACTACTTCAAGACCACAGTTGGAGTCCGTCAAGGCTGCCTACTCTCTCCCGTGCTGTTCAATCTCTTCCTGGAGAACATCATGCGTGAAGCCCTCCATGACTTCCACTCCACTGTCTCCATCGGAGGAAGAACCATCAACAACCTGAGGTTCGCAGATGACATCGACCTGATGGGAGGCAGCAACGAAGAACTACAAGACCTGACCATGAGACTGGAAGAAAGTGCAGGTGCACACGGAATGGAAGTGAGCACAGAAAAAAGCAAAGTCCTGGTCAACAGCACAACCAACACCCATGCTGAAATCTACATGAACGGGCAACAGCTTGAAGAAGTGGACGCTTTCAAATACCTTGGCGCCACTCTCACCAAAGACGGTCGCTCTACAACAGAAATCAAGACCAGACTAGCGATCGCAACAGCAGCAATGGTAAAGCTAAACAAGATCTGGAAGAGCAGAGAGATCGGCTTTCCATCGAAGATGAAGCTGTACAAGTCCCTGGTGCTCCCCATCCTGCTGTATGGATGCGAGAGCTGGACCATGACAGCAGAGACAACCAAGAGAATCCAGACGTTTGAAACTAAATGCTTCAGGCGCTTGCTCAGGATCTCTTGGCAAGATCGGAAGACAAACGACTTTGTGTGGAGCCAAATAACAACACTCGCAGGCCCACAAGAACCCCTCCTGGCAACAGTCAAGAACAGGAAGCTGTCGTGGTTCGGGCATGTCACACGCCACAACTCACTGCCCAAAACGGTCCTCCAGGGTACACTGGGAGGCGGCAGACGAAGGGGACGACAAGCCAAATGCTGGATGGACAACATCAAAGAATGGACCAGGTTGGATGGCCCCACGCTGGTGCGACAGGCGGAGGACAGGACCGGTTGGCGACGGCTGGCTTCAAGAGTGTCTCTCATCTCTCCTCTACGCCATCACGGGCAGGAGAATGATGATGATGATGATGTAATCATCATTGGTGCACAGACGTTAAGACTTTTCCCCATTTCTGTTCCACAGATCTTGAAACTTAAGTCATCAAATGTGTCCCTTACAACCTATCCATGTGTGTGTGTGTGTGTGGGGGGGGGCGTGTATATTCCCCCTGATGCCAGTGACAACAGAGCTACTAGTCTACTCGCCAGCCTCATCATCTCAATAGAGTCTTCCCATCCTGACTCCCACTTGATAGCGCTGGGCAATTTTAACCACGCGAAAGGATATACCAGCGTTTAAACAACATATCAAGTGCCCAACACGAAAGGAAAGGTCCAGAATCCACTGGTACTCTACAATAAGCAGGGCTTACCATACCATTGCCCATGCTACATTTGGCCTGTCTGACCATGCTACAGTTGGCCTGTCTGACCATGCTACATTTGGCCTGTCTGACCATGCTACATTTGGCCTGTCTGACCATGCTACAGTTGGCCTGTCTGACCATGCTATGGTCTTGCTGTTCCCTACCTACAAGTCTAAACTGAAGACATGTAAGCCCAGGTATGATCTGTTAAACGATAGGACTCACACTCTGTTGAGGCTCTTCGAGGTTGTCTCGGATGCACCAACTGGCAGATGTTCTATGATTCAAGCTCTGATCTTATCGAGTCACATAATTATGTGATAAACTCGTATATCCACTTCTGTGAAGACGTTTGCATTCCAGCTTGTCAAGTAAAGACCTTCCCCAATAACAAGCTTTAGTTCACAGCTAATTTAGGCAGTAAACTGGCGGTAAGAGATGCAGCCTATGCATATGGGACCGAGTCAAGTACAATAAGGCCAAGTGTGATGTCCAACGAGCTATTTCTGCAGCCAAGATCACTTACTTAGGGAAAGAGGAAGGCCAGTTCCTCTCTGGCGATGCATGTGCTCTTTGGAAAGGCTGCAGGTAGTCATTGATACAGGAAGAGGAGCTCTACAAGCCCAGACGATGACACAAAGCTCGCTGAGACGCTAGCGAGCAAAACACAACAGAGACAATACACATCAACCCCGCTCCCCCTGTATCATTGAAGAGCAAGAAATCAGAAATCTGTTTGGTTGTCAGAACATATTCAAAGCTTCGCAACCTAACAACGTGCACATCCACTACTCTGAAACTTTGTTCCAATTAGTTGGCACCAATCTCTCTCCAACAGTGTCTGATCCCTCGATGCGTTAAGTCATCCACCATAATCCCAGTTCCCAAGGAGCCAAACTCCATTACTCTCAATGACTACAGACCTGTCACACCCACTTCAGTGATCATAAAGGTGCTAAAGCTACTAGGTCTTAAGGACTGCAAGTCTGTTACAAACAAGTCACTGGACCCCTTTCAGTTTACTTACCAAGAAAACAGTACTGTGGATGATGCAGTGTCCACGACTCTCTACGCCATTCTTCAACTCCTGGAAATATCAAAATCTCATGCCTGTCTCATTTTACTTGACTTCAGTAGTGCTTTCAATACAATAGTACACCAGGAATTGCTCGACAAATTTAAACGTCTCCCAGTCTTATTGCCATTCTGTCACTGGATTCTTTACTTCTTGTTTGACCGTCCACATACAGTTAAAATCAACAATACACAGTCCCCAGTTCTGGTGCTGAACATAGGTGCTGCACAAGAATATGTGTTGTCTCCACTTCTGTACACCTTCTTTACAAATGTGTTTCCTGCTCGGCATCTGTGCACTTCATCAAGTTTGCTGTTGACACGTTCATGGTAGGTCTCATTGCTGTATCTGACAAAACAGCTTACAAGCGTGAGATCAACAGCCTTATCAAGTGGTGTGATGAAAACAGCTTAGGATTAAACGCTACAAAAATCAAAGAGACGATCTTGGATTTCGTAGAAAGAAGCATCCTGTACAACCACTGACATTAAAAGTATCAGTCATTGAGCCTGTCAACACGTTTAAATTCCTGGGATTGTTTATCTCCCTCTCTGTTTACTGGGAAACCAACGTTGTCTCCATCATCAACAGGGATCAGCAGAGAATGTTTTTCCTGTGACCGTTGAGAAAAATTGGCGCACAGAGAGAACTTTTAATGATCTTACATCGTTCTGTCACTGACAGCATGCTAATGTTCTCACTGTCCACCTGGTATAGCGGGACCACTTATGACCAAAGATGACGTCTGAACCATGTGGTTAAGCAGGTGGAGCTGATCACCTGGGCGCTGCTGCCTTTGTTGCATGAGAACTTCAATAAGACAGTGGTAGCAGGACGAAGCAGATCATTGCTGATCGGATCAACCCAGCCAACAAACTATACTAGATCCTGCCCTCCAGAAGGAGGCTCACAGCCCTGAAGACCTGAACAAACCGCTTCAAGAACAGTTTTTATCCTATCACCCTTAGACTGTCGAACTCTGATAAAAATTTACCAAATTCACCAACCTGCCATTTTATCAGTGTGTTGGCCTGACCTGCACCATTGAGTGTATGTGTGTGTGTGTGTGTGTGTGTGTGTGTGTGTGTGTGTGTGTGTGTGTGTGTGTGTGTGTGTGTTGTGTGTTGTGTGTGTCTCTCTCTCTCAGGCACACACAACACATACGCACGCACGCACGCACGCACATTAAGTCAGTTTAGCTCACACATTTTTGACGTTACAAATCCAGTTGGGAGACAGAAACGTTTAACCTGTCACACCTACAGTGTTTCTTCATTTGTGTACACTATCATGTTTGACCTGTCACACCTACAGTGTTTCTTCATTTGTATACACTATCATGTTTGACCTGTCATACCTACAGTGTTTCTTCATTTGTGTACACTATCATGTTTGACCTGTCATACCTACAGTGTTTCTTCATTTGTGTACACTATCATGTTTGACCTGTCATACCTACAGTGTTTCTTCATTTGTGTACACTATCATGTTTGACCTGTCATACCTACAGTGTTTCTTCATTTGTGTACACTATCATGTTTGACCTGTCATACCTACAGTGTTTCTTCATTTGTGTACACTATCATGTTTGACCTGTCATACCTACAGTGTTTCTTCATTTGTGTACACTATCATGTTTGACCTGTCATACCTACAGTGTTTCTTCATTTGTGTACACTATCATGTTTGACCTGTCATACCTACAGTGTTTCTTCATTTGTGTACACTATCATGTTTGACCTGTCACACCTACAATGTTTCTTCATTTGTGTACACTATCATGTTTGACCTGTCATACCTACAGTGTTTCTTTATTTGTGTACACTATCATGTTTGACCTGTCACACCTACAGTGTTTCTTCATTTGTGTACACTATCATGTTTGACCTGTCATACCTACAGTGTTTCTTCATTTGTGTACACTATCATGTTTGACCTGTCATACCTACAGTGTTTCTTCATTTGTGTACACTATCATGTTTGACCTGTCACACCTACAGTGTTTCTTCATTTGTGTACACTATCATGTTTGACCTGTCATACCTACAGTGTTTCTTCATTTGTGTACACTATCATGTTTGACCTGTCATACCTATAGTGTTTCTTCATTTGTGTACACTATCATGTTTGACCTGTCATACCTACAGTGTTTCTTCATTTGTGTACACTATCATGTTTGACCTGTCATACCTACAGTGTTTCTTCATTTGTGTACACTATCATGTTTCATCCATTCCCCTTCCCTGAGAACGATGCAGTACATTTGTCACACTTGAATTCTCTGTTGCCCTTGTGAATCTCCATATGACGTTTTACGGTCAATCCTTCGAATAAATTTAGCAGGGCACATCTTTGCACTTATATGGTGTATCACCCGTGTGTGTCCTGATGTGTTGTATTAAAGTGTCTGGCCGAGCAAATGCCGAATGGCAGTGATGACATTCATATGGTTTCTCTTTTGTGTGCATCCTCAAATGTCTGTTCAAATTGCTTGAATGAGCGAATGCTGCAATACAATGAGGACATTTATATGGTTTTTCATCTGTGTGTCTATCCCTCATATGTGATTTAAAATTGCTTGATCGAGTAAAGCTTTCAGTACACATTTCACACTTGTAACATTTCTGCCCACTGTGTTTCGCTGTTCTTCCTTCATTATGCAGGGTGTTGATCTTCTGGTTTTGATCATTGTTATTAGATAAACCAGATCCCATTGAAGTAATAGTACTGTTTTCCCTCTTCACAATTACACAATTAGCAAGGTCATCTGAAGCATTATCAGTGGCAGTAATATTATCCATTGTCATTTCAGTTTGTAAATCACTGTTCTGATTACCACTGGTGTAAGTGGATAACTGGAGTCCAGATGTAACATCACTGCTTTTAGCAGAGCGTAAAGGATCCGTATTCCCATCACGTTCCATTGATGTGGATGGGGACAGTGTCCCGTGATGGTGGGTTCCATGTTTCGTTTCTGGCAAGGGAGCATTCTGCATTGTGAAAGTCGTGTGTGTGATTGTAGCGGTAGTGGTTACACGCATATTGGATCTGGAAAGAATAAATCTGTTGGTCAAAGGATTGTATGTGATGAAAGTGGGTATGATGTCAATTGGAGTGGGTCCAGTCATATAATGAGTGAGTCTAAGTGGAGAGGGAGCAGGTATGTCGGGAGACATAATGTCTCCTGTTGAATGGGAAGTGTATGATGTTCTTGTTGAATCTGGTCTGACGCCAGGATGAGTAGGTGGGAACGTTTGAGGAGTTTGAACAATTATAAACGGAGCTGGTCGCACTGTAAGCAGAGTGGCTCTGACTGGCAAAACTGGAGGTCTGTCTGTAGACGGAGGGAGTCTGATTGTCAATGGAGTATATGTTGCTGTTGTGATAGTTGGTCTGGATGTACTGGGAGAAGATCTCTCAGTTTCACTTGACTTTGGCCTTTCTCTCTGTGGGTCTGGTGATGTATCATCTGCAGGATCCATGCTGAAATAGGTTGTTTTATGTAATTATTGTAAACAGTTTGGCATGATATATAAAAGTAAGAATATATATCATATCATCATCGTCATTGTCATCATCACACCATCACCATCATCATCACCATCAATGTCATCATCAACGTCATTATCATTGTCATCAGGGTCATCATTATGTTAGTCTTTTTCTTCTTGCTCTTTTCTTTCTTCATTTTCTCCTCAGTTTCATGTATTTTGTCAACGATGAGATTTGATTTCACATAACTTATACTGCTACAGTGCTGTGTTGCCTCAAGGACCAGGAGAGTAACAGGATAAGTAAAGTTAAACAGGATAAAAGCACCAAAACACACACAGCTACTGAGTTCAGTAGTCAAGACCAAAATAAAAGTTTTATGTCGAAGCG
>JAPXFY010000023.1:66288169-66293169 GCA_030674185.1 Monoplex corrugatus
TTACTGTGATCATTATTGCAGTCTCTGCCTGGTAATGTTCTTGCTATCAGTAGAGAATTTCTAAATTTGTTATTGCTCAAGATGTAATCAATTTGAGTTTTTTGTACTATCTCCTGGACTCATCCATGTCCATTTTGTTTTGTTGGGCTGCTCAAACCAGAACCAGGTGTTTCCTACTATGAACTCATTTGTCTGTGCCCATTCAACACGTTTCTCTCCATTTTCAGTTTGTATTCCAAGACCATGAAGTCCAACTATATCCTCCACCCTCTCCTGTTCCTCTTTAGCATAACAATCTCCCATAATTTGTGTAATATCCTGTTAGTTGCACTGATCCTTGGCCATCACTAATACTTCATAGAAGTTGTCAATTTCTTTTTGAGTACTTGTCGATGTTGGTGCATATACTTGGATGATGTTGATATCAAATGACTTTCCATCAGACTTAACTAGTAAAACTCGGTCTGACACAGCCCAGTATCCTTTGATTACCAGACTGCTACTTATGATCAATTGGAATGGAGTGGTGCAGAAAACTTCCTGTGTGATCTATGCATCAAACCTAGGTTTTGTCTGCATTGCCATGTATCTTGTGCATTTGGCAGGTATTTAAACCACTAGGCCTACTCTCAAACTATTTAACATAAAACCTATAATTCAGAACAGCATAACATCTACACAAAAGTATATGGCGATGCATTTATGGTAATTCATCAATGAAATGGAAGGAGTTTTCACCATTGAAACAACACACTGATCGGCGTAAAGATAGAATCCAACTATCCAAATTGGGTCAAGCTAAAAAAAACATTAAGTTTGCAGCTTCCATTCTATCCAGTTGCGAATGTGTACCTGACCCTGTTCAAGCTTGGGTAATATAAACCAATGAGGGAGAGAAGGATGGGCACTGACGTTATATTGCCATCTCACTCCCATACAACCTCAGCATTATGGGACAACTGTACCTTTACTACTTCAGGTGAGGGAGGGTAACAATGGATATCCTGCTACATGTGCTATCAACCACACACTGTGACCCCTTCTTGAGCACACTGAGCATGACACTTTTTCCCTTGTATTACCTGTAGTACGGAAACCATTTACAGATGTGAAATGATATACACCTTTTGCATGGCTTGACCACTTTTTCTTTTTAATGTCATTGGACGTATTCAGCACGTGAAAGACAACCCAGACTGAGTCAAAAACCTGAGGAAAGTGAGCAAACAAGTTGCGGGACAGATTGACAGAAGTCCCTCAGAAACACGTGAATCTTTGTGTTGTGTTATTGCACCATAAAAATGGACAAAATAGTTTCTATTGCTTTATTTTCTATCCGTCTGAGCGTGCACGAGTATATGGCTTTGTGTGTTTGCGTGTGTGTGTACATGGTTTTAACATGTCTATGTATGCATGTACCTTTGTGTATGTATGCCCACATTGCGTTAGTGTGTTTATGATTGTAGTTGTTATTGTGCGCTTATGTGTGTGCCCTTGCGTGTGTGTGTGTGAGGGGCGGGGGGGGGGCGTGCGTACGTGCGTGTGTGTGTGTGTGTGTGTTTACATGTGCATGTATGTGCATGTATGGGTCTGCTTGTGTCTGCATGCTTACAATGAAAGTAAAAGTACGCATGCATATGCTTGCATACAGCGTGTGCGTGTATACGTGTATATGCATGGAAATTCGCATGCTTACACTCGTTTTTTGAGTGTATTTGTGTACTTGCATGTGCATGTTCATGCATGTGTGTGTATGTGTGTGTGTGTGTGTGTGTGTGTTTGCGTGTGTCTGTGTGTGTGTGCGTCTGTGTGTGTGCGTCTGTGTGTGTGTGCGTGTATGTATACGCGTTGATATGTGTATATGTGTGTGTCTGTATCTGTGTGTCTATGTTCCTGTGTGCTTGTATGTGCGTATTTGTGCTTGTGTCCATACGTGCATGCGTGAATGCGTGAGTGTGGATTCGCTTGTGATTGTGTTTATATGTGCCCACACACGCGAGATTTTAGAAAGGAGAAAAGTTTTGATGAGCTATGAGTTAAAACACTACATGTATCACAAACCCTGTCACTGACCCAACACTAACCAATGAACCTTACAGGATCAATACTGGACAGCAGTGGGGGTGATGAGAACTTCCCACATTTGCTTTTTGTTACAAACTTCCTGGTGGAAAAAAAAGATGGAAATAGAAACGTAAATACTGTCTTTCTCTATTCAATACCTGTTGTGTTAAAATCTGTAGAAAGAAAGTGATATAATAGTTACCTTAGTGACGTCTATACTGGAATCGTTCAGTGTCAGGTATCATCCAAACAGTGTCCAATGTCTACAGTAAACAAATGGTAAAACAACCAACACTTCTGTCTGATGAACCAGTGTTCGTCTTCTTTCACAAACTGATCTGAACAGAGATTCACTGTCGCAATTTATACGTTTATTTCAAGTTCCACAGTGAAAAAATGATTAACATTGATGTAAGGTTGGAAGTGTGTGTGTGTGTGTGTGTGTGTGTGTGTGTGTGTGTGTGTGTGTGTGTGTGTGTGTGTGTGTGTGTGTGTGTGTGTGTGTGTGTGTGTGTGTGGTGCGTGTGTGTTTCTATTTTTTTCTCTTTAACATCTGCAGAGCAAACATATGCTGTATGCAAGAGCATCAACACACACACACCACACACACACACACACACACACACACACACACACACACACACACACATATACACACATACCTATACGTAAATACACACAAAGACACACACATATACATCCACCCACTTGCACACACACATACACAGATGCACACATATGCACACACACACACGCAGACACACACGCACACACACACAAACAGAGAGAGAGAGAGAAAGAGAGAGAGACAGAGAGAGAGAGAGAGACAGAGAGCGAGAAAGAGAGACCCACATTGAGACACACACACACACACACACACACACACACACACACACACACACACACACACACACATACACAGAGAGAAAGAGAGTCACATTAACACACACACACACACACGCACACACACACACACAGACACACACACAGACAAACGCACGCACACACGCACTCACACACACAGACCGACATTAACAGACAGACACAAACAGACACACACACGCGCGCGCGCGCACACACACACACACGCATACACACACACACACAGAGACACACACACACAACACAACATATGGACGCACAAACGAACGAACGCACACACGAACGAACGTGTGTGTGCGCGCGCGCACACACACACACACGCACGCACAAGAAAAAAAAACACTCTCTGTGTATGACCAAGAACAAAAGTGTATTTTTAAAAATTGAATATCATCTTTCTCATTTACTCAATGTTTTATTTTAAGATTTGAGTTTAAAAGAAAAACACCACTCACCCAATCTCATTTTTGATGTATAGAAGAGTTCTAAGAAACTAATGACAAGTAAAAAATGTGGCAAATGAGCCACTGGATAATTAAGTTAAAATGTTAGTAAGACACAATGATCAAAATATCTAAGTGGATTAGAATTACAGCTTGAACAACAACTGGGCACAAAGACACGACACTGTCAAAAATTTAACAATTCACTAGATAATAGTTTGTCACTTTAGACATAGCAATAACTACAAAATTGTATGTACATTTCTTTACGTATGACGATGTGGTAGTAGAACAGAAAATCAATATCTGAAAAGAAACCAAATAGTGGAAGTGTACATTGACAAGTTTAGGTGGGGATACTACTTACATGGTAGTCATGGGTAAATGTCAGACTTGTCTTACGAACGTCCTATGTTCGATCCACCAAGACGCCTCTACTTGGATGATAAAATGTGGAGATTTTGTTCTGGTCTGTCATGTTAACATGTGTGCATATCTCCTAGTGCCTAAACTCTGTTTGTGTATATACGCTTGAAGAATATGAAATATGCATGCTAAAAATCATTAGTTATGTCAGCAGCTGAATTAAGATGCACAACAGAACCCATTGTGCACGCTCAACGAAAACACAGTATGCAGACTGTGTAGCAACGTATCTTCTGCATAGTGCGGACAGAACAGCTTGGGAAATGCATCTGAGAAAATTCAGGATGACACAACAACATACACACAAGAAGGTGGGAATGTGTTCGTTGTTTATCCAACTGTGATTCTGCTTTACACCATAAGAAAATGGTTAGGATGTCATATCTTTAATAACATCAGTATAAATGATTTGTCTTAGAATGCATTCATTTTCACATTTTTATATTTGTGTTCATGTTAATATTTATGTCTTTTCTTTTCGTCACAGTAGATTTATCATGCAAATTTCGGACATCTCTCCCCTATGAGAGTGAGTCACCACAGTGCAGCCCATCCTTTTCTTTGATAAGACTTTAGAAAGGCAAAAAAAGCTAACTAGCCTTCAGTGAGAGGGACCTGGAAAATCAAAATATCTCTCCAATGATTAATACCAGGGCAGCTGAGTGAAAGACCCGTTCTTTATAATTTTTAACTACTGTGGGATCTTAAGCGTGCGCACGCCAGAAGACACACAGGTCAAACTGTTGTGTGTGTGTGTTTGTGTGTGTGTGTGTGTGTGTGTGTGTGTGTGTGTGTGTGTGCGTGCGTGCATGTGTGTGTGTGTGTGTGGTGTGTGTGTATGTGTGTGTGTGTATGTGTGTGTGTGTGTATGTGTGTGTGTGTGTGTGTGTGTGTGTGTGCCCTTATGAGGAACTAGACGTTCAGATTGATTTTCCAGTCAAATTGCGTAGAAAATTTGTGGCCTCTATGGTAAACGGACACACAAGCTCGACTTAAGTCACTTGAAGGCAAACGTAGGAACCATTCTGCCACCCTGTCCCTTTTTCCGCTATGTTTTGCAAATAAATCGTGGTGCCTGATTGTATTATTAATAATGATATGAACAAAATGATAAAACAAATCGCATAAAACCATGCATTTCAATCATATTTTGCACTACTCCCATTAAATTGCGTAATAAATGAT
>JAPXFY010000023.1:66298169-66305669 GCA_030674185.1 Monoplex corrugatus
AAGAAATCAATTTAGCATGTTCATTTTTGACGTCCATGTCCAGTTGGGATAAAGAAACGTTTGACCTGTCACACCTACAGTGTTTCTTCATTTGTGAACATGATCATGTTTTGTCAGATCCTGTAATCTTGTAAACGAGGCAGTGCATTAGTCATATTTATAAGATTGGTTGTCCTTGTGTATCTCCACATGACGATTAAGGTCACCACATTGGCTAAATTTTGCAGGGCACTCAGAACAATTATATGGTTTCTCTTTTTGTGTGTATCCTCAAATGTCCTTTCAAACTGCTTACCTTTGCAAATGCTGCAGGACAATGATGACATTTGTATGGTTTCTCTTTCGTGTGTGTCTGCATATGTCTTTTTAAAATGCTTGACTTAGAGAAAGCTACAGAACAATGACGACAGTTGTATGGTTTTTCTTTTGTGTGTATCCTCACATGTTGTTTTAAATTGTTTGACTGGGCAAATGCTGCAGGACAATGATGACATTTATACGGTTTCTCTTTTGTGTGTGTCCGGATATGTCTTTTTAAAGCACCTGAATCAGCAAATGCTGCAGGACAATGATGACATTTATACGGTTTCTCTTTTGTGTGTGTCCGCATGTGTCCTTTTAAATTGTTTGACTGAGCAAATGCAGCAGGACAATGTTGACATTTATATGGTTTCTCTTTTGTGTGTATCCTCACATGTTGTTTTAAACCGCTTGACTGAGCAAATGCTGCAGGGCAATGATGACATTTGTACGGTTTCTCTTTTGTGTGTGTCCGGATATGTCCTTTTAAAGTGCTTGACTGAGCAAATGCGGCAGGACAATGTTGACACTTATATGGTGTCTCTTTCGTGTGTATCCTCACATGTTGTTTTAAATGACTTGATTTAGCAAATGCTGCAGGACAGTGATCACATGTGTACGGTTTCTCTCCAGCATGTATTCGAGTATGTCTTTTTAACCCACAAGGTCCTGTGAACCTTGCGCCACAAACATCACACTGATATTTCTGTCTCGTGTGTTTCATGGTTCTTTCTTCATTACACAGGAATTCGACCTTCTGCTTTTGATAATTTTTATCAGATAAGCCAAACTCAGATGAAGTAATACTATCGGGTTCCCTGTTGACAACTACGTGGTCTGCATGTGCATTTGAAGAAGCAGTCACGTTATCCATAGTCATTCCAGATTGTAAATCACTGTTGTGAATATCACTGGTGTAAGTAGATAGTTGGAGTCCAGATGTAGGATCACTACTTTGAGCAGAACGTGAAGGATCTGCATTCCCATCAAGTTCCATTGGTGTGGATGGGGACAGTGTCCACAAATTTCTGCTTGTAAAGAGTCCATGTTCATTTACTGGCAATGGAGCGTGTTCCACTGTGAAAGGACTGTATGTGATTGTAGTTGGAGTGGGTGTGATTACAGAGAGAGTGGGTCTGGAAAGAATATATCTGTTAGAAAAGGAAGTGTATGCCATGGAAGTAGGTCTGATGTTAATGGGAGTGGGTCTAATAGGAGTAGGTCTGAGTGGAGAGGGAGCAGGTCTGACTGTAGAAAGAATGTCTTTTATTGTAAAGGGAGTGTATGATGTTTTATTGGTAGTTGGTCTGACACTAGGAAGAATAGGTGTGACTGTTGAAGGAGTTTGAGTAATTGTGTAAGCAGCTGGTTGCATGACAGATGGTGTGGCTGTGACTGGCAAATCAGCCGGTCTGGCTGTAGACAAAATGTCTCTAATTGTAAACGGAGTGTATGTGGTGCTTGTGAGAGTTGGTCGGAATATACTGTGAGTAGATCTCTCTGTTTCATTCAGCCTTGACCTTTTGCTCGCTGGCTCTGCTGATGAGTCATGTGCTGGGTCCATTCTGTAATAGGTTGTTTTACATAATTATTGTTAATACTTTGGCATGATATATACATGTAAAGGTAAAAATATACATCATCATCAACATCATCATGAACGTCATCGTCAGCGTCGTCATCATCATCATCATCATCATCATCATCATCATCATCATCATCAGCAGCAGCAGCAGCAGCAGCAGCAGCAGCACCATCACCACATCAACACCATCACCACCACCATCATCATTCATCATCATCATCATCCTGATCTTCATCATCAGTACCACCATGGTCATCACCATCATTACATTAATCTTTTTCTTCTTATTCTTTTTTTCTTCAACTTCTTTTCATCTACATGATTGTCCTTCATAATGTGTTTCATTTCATATAACGTTCACTGCTATAGTGCTGTGTAGCCACAAAGACCTGGCCAGTAACATGACAGGTAAAGTAAGACAGGATAAAAACACCAAAACACAGTGACTGAGTTTAGTAGTCTAGAATGAACTAAAGATTTTGTGTCTGAGCTTGTGGTATCTGTCATGTTTATTTCGACTACCAGTCACCTGACAGTTGTGGAATATCATGTGCGGAAATAATGTGCACTCCATAATGTTGTTATAGACAAGCAGAATAAAAAGTGCAGTCTATAAAAGAGTATTGTTATCAACTGATCGCATAATCTGTCCACCAAAATAATAATCATCATCACTATGTGCCCTGCCACATGGCGTTAGTGATCATAGCCCTCATACCAATCTAGTTTGTTTTGTAGATTCAAGGAATTCTTCCATCCTCTCTGTCTTCATCCACCTCCACAAGTCCGTCCAATATGTTCTCCCTGGGTCTACCTGGTGCTCTTTTTCCCTTCAAGTGACCAGGAGCTCAAATTTTTCTTGCCTCATAAAATGTCCTATAAATATGCCTGTTCTTTTCTTAATATTCTTCATTAATGTTCTTTTTTTGTTTGCCTCTTTCAAGACTGTGTCATTGTTTTTCTTTATTGTCCATGGAACTCTTAGCATTCTTCTTAAACACCACATTTTAGCTGTCTCAATCTTGTTCTGAATTTGCGTGATGACTGTCCACACATCACAGCCACACAAAAACATCGGTTCTATATAACACTGATGAATTTTCCTTGTGTATCTTTTTAATTCTTTCTCCTTTCCTTTCGCCCTCATCTGTTCTTTCATAGAGCCTTACATTTATTTAGTCATCCAGTTCTTCTTTGCTTTTCTTTCAACGCTAGGGATTTCTCACAAACTTTATTTATCGAGTTTATCAACTTTGTCCATTGTTCTTCAGTGTCACCAACATCTTCCAGAGCATTAAATTGATTTTGAACATATACGTTACATTTACCATGAGTCGATTCATCTTCTTTAAGAGTCCAAGATTTTGTTATATATTACTTTTGATATGCTTTGTTCTCTTTAGTTTCAGTCTAAATCTTCCCACTACACTATTGTGGTCACTGCTTCAACATGCGTCTGGTAATGGTTTTGCTATCAGTAAATAATCTCTAAATCTTTTGTTTATCAGAATATAATCTAATTGATTTCTTGTGTTGTCTCCAGGATTCATCCATGTCCATTTCATTTTGTTAGGTTGCTCCAACGAAAGGGTTCCTATTATGAATTCGTTTACTTGTGCTCACTGAACAATTTTCTCCCCTATTTCATGTGCCAAGGCTATGAGGTTCAACTATGTTATCTACTTTTTAGTGTACCACTTTAGCATTAAAATCTCCCATTATTGTTGTAGTGTCTTGCGATTTACACTGGGCCTTGACTGTCTCTAAGTCTTCAAAGAAGTTGTTTATTTCTTGCTTAGTACTTGCGGATGTTGTTGCATATGCTTGGATAATGTTGATATCAAATAGCTTGCCATCGAATCTGACTGATAAAATTCGGCCAGATATAGCCCAGTATCCTTTGCCAGACTTTTACTTGTCACTGTTTATTATGATGCCTACCCCTCTTTCATGTGCCTCCATCAGAACATATAATTTTGTTCTTGCCTGACATTACCATACCTGCTCCCTTCCATCTCACCCCCTCCTCCCGAGTCCTAAAATATTAATGTCAAGCGTTCCACCTCTACCTTGACATTTTATGATTTAAAAAAAAATTCCTTTCTGCTGTAAATCAAAAAATGATGTAATACCGAAAACAATATTTCGCTTTAACCCATTTAGCCATACAGGCTTATGCAAGGGACTATTCTTTTCTAATACTGTGTCATCTTTAACGTCTACTCAACATATGCTGTACAAGAGATTTTAGTTTATCATTTACTCTAACAGATTATCACCAGACTATTCATCATCATAATTATATGCCCCGCCGCATGGCGTTGGCAATCATAAAACTCCATACGAATCTATCCCTTGTCGCAGCAAGCACATCTCCCACCCTCTTTGTCCTCAGCCACTCTGAGAGCCTGTTCAGTATTGTCTCCCTAGGTCTGCCTGGTGTACTCTTTCTTCCCAGCTTTCCTGTTCTGACCAGGTGCTCTAATTTCTCTTTCCTAATAAAATGTCCTATACATGTTGTTTGTCTTTTTCTTATCTTCTTTATTAATGATCTTCTTGTGTCTGCCTTCTTCCAGACTGTGTCATTTGGTTTGTTTGCTGTCCATGGAACTCGACATTCTTTTTAGAAAACACATTTCAGTTGCCTCAATTTTGTTCTAACTTTGTGTGTTTCGGTTCTATATAACACTCAAGAACTCTCTTGCTGCTGTTAATTGATAGGCATTTGTCGGTAAGATCGATTTTCATCTTCTTGAATGCTGTTTTGGCATGGCCGATTCTGCTGGCTATTTCTGGTGTGCATCTGACGTTTGGTGAGATGACTGTTCCCAGATGTTTAAACTTGTCAACCTGTGTCAAAATTGTGACATTTGATATTTTGTATGAGGGGTCTTCTTGTTTTTTACTGATTACCATGACTACCGTCTTCTTGCTATTTAGCTCCAACCCTTTATTTTTGCTTTCTATTTCTAATACATTCACAAAGTTGTGTAGGTCCCTTTCATTTTCTGCAATTAGCACGGTGTCATCTGTGTAACGAATGTTGTTTTATCATTTTTCCTCCAATTTTTATCCCAGGACATTCTTATTGGTCTGTCACGATGTTTTCTCTGTAAAGTGAAAAAAAAATCTGGTGACAGAACACAACCCTTCCTGACCCATCTTTTGATATTTTGGAAAGAGCTCATATAGTTTTCTATTCTCATTGCTGCTGTTTGTTCCCAGTACACATTTGTGATTATTCGTAGATTTTTACCATCAACATTGAGCTTTTCTAGTTAGTTGATCAATTCTTCATGCCTTACCCAACTGAAAGCCAATTAGGATGTATATGGCATTAATAATTCCTTACCTTCAACAAATCCGCACTGTTCTCCTGCTATTTCTCTTTTGGTTCTGTTCCTTGTCCTCATCATGATTATTCTAAATAGGGTTTTTGTTACATGACCCATCAAGCTGATTGTGTGAAGGAGTTCGCGTTCTTTAGCCCCTGTTTTCTTTGGAAATGCAATGAAATGAAATGCATTGATTTTAACATATCTGTGGGGATTTTTCCGGTGTCATAAATTTCATTTAGGGGGACTACAATGTTTTCAACACCAAATTCTTCTAGGGCCTCATTCCTTTCTCTAGTAATATTGTCTGGTCCTGGGGCTTTTCCCGCTTTCATCTTTTTCAGTGCTACTCTAACTTCATCTTTCATTATGGGTGATCCTTCAATGTTTTTTCTTGTATTATGATCTTTGTTTCTGCCATCGATGAAAAAGTCCTGAATGTACTCTCCCCATCTCTCTAGTAGTTTGTCCTTTTTTTTCCATGATAAGCGTTCCATCTTCCGATTTTAAACAACCAGTTGATGTACATGTCTTTTTCTTGTGGACAATTTCTTCAATATTTCTGTAAATACCTTGAAAATCAGTACTGAGTTGGTATTCTATTTCTTTGCACTTTGTCTTCAGCCAAACATCCTTAGCTTCATTGCACTTATTTCTTATTTCCTTTTTTTGGTTTTATGTATTCTTCCTCTTTTCCATTTGCCTTCTCCGTTCTTCCATAAAGCCTATATATATTTTCATTTTCTTTCAACTCTAGGGATTTCTTTATATGTTTCATGTATCAAGTTTCTCAACTTTGTCCATTGTTCTTCATTGTCACCAACATCTTCCAGAGCACTGAATTTGCTTTGAACATGTAGGTTCAATTTTTGACAGGTTGCTAATCTGTCTTGAGCATCCAATGTTTAGATTGATGTTATTTTTTGTCTGTTTTCTGTTCTTCAGTTTCAGCTTAAATCGTCACATTACATGATTGTGTTCACTAGCTCGTACTGCAATCTGTGCCTGGTAAGGATTTTGCTATCAGTAGAGGATTTGTAAATCTGTTATTGATCAAGATGTAATCAATTTGAGTTTTTTGTGCTATCTCCTGGAGTCATCCATGTCCATTTTGTTTTGTTAGGCTTCTCAAACCAGAACCAGGTGTTTCCTATTATGAACTCATTCATCTGTGGCCATTCAACAAGTTTCTCTCTCTTTGCAGTTTGTATTCCAAGGCCATGAAGTCCAACTATATCCTCCGTTCTCTCCTGTCCCACTTTAGCATTAAATCTCCAATGATTACTGTAATATCCTGTGATTTGCATTGATCCTTGGCCATCGCTAATACTTCATAGAAGTTGTCAATTTCTTCTTGAGCACTTGCGGATTTTGGTGCATATACTTGGATGATGTTGATATCAAATGACTTTCCATCCGACTTAACTAGTAAAACTCGGTGTGAGACAGCCCAGTATCCCTTGATTACCAGACTGCAACTGGAATGGAGTGGTGTAGAAAACTTCCCGTGTGATCCATGAATCAAACCTAGGTTTTGTCTGCATTGCCATGTATCTTGTGCATTTGACAGGTATTTAAACCACTAGGCCCACATACAACCTATAATTTAGAACAGCATAACATCTACACAGAAGTATATGGCAATGCATTTATGGTAATTCATCAATGAAATGGAAGGAGTTTTCACTATTGCAACAACACACTGATTGGCATAGAGATAGAATCCAGCCATCCATTCTCATTCCATGGATTGAGTGAAGCTCAAGAAGAACGTTAAATTTGCAATTTCCAATCTATCCATCTGTGAATGGGTACCTGACCCTGTTCAAGCCTGGGAAATGTAGCGTGATGGGGGAATAATCATGATGAGGACAAGGAATAGAATCAAAAGAGGAATAGCAGAAGAACAGTGTGGATTTGTGGAAGGGAAAGGAACTATTAATGCCATATACATCCCAAGAACTATCATAGAGAGGTCAATTGAGATGAATAAGGATTTGTATTTATGCTTTGTTCACTATACCAAGACTTTCGATCGGGTACAACATGAAGAATTGATCAACCAACTGGAGAGACTCAATGTTGATGGAAAAGATCTACGAATAATCAGGAATATGTACTGGGAACAAACAGCTGCAATGAGAATAGAAAACAATATAAGCGCTTTCCAAAACATCAAAAGAGGAGTCAAACAGGGTTGTGTTTTGTCACCAGATCTGTTTTCACTATATAGCGAAAACATCATGAGAAACCTAGAAGAAGACCCTGGATTAAAGGTTG
>JAPXFY010000023.1:66310669-66315669 GCA_030674185.1 Monoplex corrugatus
GACGATGATAATGAAGATGATGAAAATGGTGATGACACTGGAGATAATGATGATAATGATGATGGTATGGTGATGATAACGATGATGATGATTATGAAATCAATTTAGCATGTATGTATTTGACCTCCATGTCCAGTTGGGATAAAGAAACGTTTGACTTGTCACATCTGCAGTGTTTCTTCATTTGTGAACATGATCATGTTTCGTCAGATCCTGTAATCTTAAAACGAGGCAGTGCATTAGTCACATTTATGAGATTGGTCACCCTTGTGTATCTCCACATGGTCACCCTTGTGTATCTCCACATGACGATTTAGGTACCACTTTGGCTAAATTTTGCAGGGCACTCAGAACAATTATATGGTTTCTCTTTTTTGTGTGTATCCTCATATGTCCTTTCAAACTGCTTGCCTTTGCAAATGCTGCAGGACAATGATAACATTAATATGGTTTCTCTTTCGTGTGTGTCAGCATATGTCTTTTTAAAGTGCTTGACTGAGCGAATGCTGCAGAACAATGACGACAGTGGTATGGTTTTTCTTTTGTGTGTATTCTCACATGTTGTTTTAAAATGCTTGACTGAGCGAATGCTGCAGGACAATGATGACATTTGTACGGTTTCTCTTTTGTGTGTGTCCGGATATGTCTTTTTAAAGTGCCTGAAACAGCAAATGCTGCAGGACAATGATGACATTTGTACGGTTTCTCTTTTGTGTGTGTCCGGATATGTCTTTTTAAAGTGCCTGAAACAGCAAATACTGCAGGACAATGATGACATTTATATGGTTTCTCTTTCGTGTGTGTCCGCATATGTACTTTTAAAGTGCTTGACTTAGCAAATGCAGCAGGACAATGTTGACATTTATGTGGTTTCTCTTTCGTGTGTATCCTCACATGTTGTTTTAAATGGCTTGAATTAGCAAATGCTGCAGGACAGTGATTACATGTGTATGGTTTCTCTCCGGTATGTATTTGTGTATGTCTTTTTAACTCATAAGGCCATCTGAACCTTGCGCAACAAACATCACACTTATATTTCCGTCTCGTGTGTTTCTTGGTTCTTTCTTCATTACGCAGGAATTCGACCTTGTGATTTTGATCATTTTTATCAGATAAGCCAAACTCAGAAGAAGTAATACTATCGGGTTCCCTGTTGACAACTACGTGGTCTGCATGAGCATTTGAAGTAGCAGTCACGTTATCCATAGTCATTCCAGATTGTAAATCACTGTTGTGAATATCACTGGTGTAAGTAGATAGTTGGAGTCCAGATGTAGGATCACTGCTTTGAGCAGAACGCGAAGGATCTGCATTCCCATCAAGTTCCATTGGTGTGGATGGGGACAGTGTCCACAATTTCTGCTTGTACAGAGTCCATGTTCATTTGCTGGCAATGGAGCGTGTTCCACTGTGAAAGGACTGTATGTGATTGTAGTTGGAGTGGGTGTGATTACAGAGAGAGTGGGTCTGGAAAGAATACATCTGTTAGAAAAGGAAGTGTATGCCATGGAAGTAGGTCTGATGTTAATGGGAGTGGGTCTAATAGGAGTAGGTCTGAGTGGACAGGGAGTAGGTCTGACTGTAGAAAGAATGTCTTTTATTGTAAAGGGAGTGTATGATGTTTTAGTGGTAGTTGGTCTGACACTAGGAAGAATAGGTGTGACTGTTGAAGGAGTTTGAGCAATTGTGTAGGCAGCTGGTTGCATGACAGATGGTGTGGCTCTGACTGGCAAATCAGCCAGTCTGGCTGTAGACAGAATGTCTCTAATTGTAAACGGAGTGTATGTGGTGGTTGTAAGAGTTGGTCGAAATATACTGTGAGTAGATCTCTCTGTTTCATTCAGCCTTGACCTTTTGCTCACTGGCTCTGCTGATGTGTCATGTGCTGGGTCCATTCTGTAATAGGTTGTTTTACATAATTATTGTTAACACTTTGGCATGATATATCAAGGTAAAAATATACATCATCATCATCATCATCATCATCATCATCATATCATCATCATCATCATCATCATCATCATCACTACCATCATGGTCATCACCATCATTATATTAATCTTTTTCTTTTTATTCTACTTTTCCTTGATCTTCTTCTCATTTACATGATTGTCTTCATAATGTGTTTCATTTCATATAACTTTTACTGCTATAGTGCTGTGTAGCCACAAAGACCTGGCCAGTAAGATGACAGGTAAAGTAAGACAGGATAAGAACACCAAAACACAGTGACTGAGTTTAGTAGTCTAGACTGAACTAAAAGTTTTGTGTCTGTGCTTGTGGTATCTATCATGTTTGGTTCGATTACCAGTCACTAGCAGTTGTGGAATACCATATGTGGAAACAATATGCACTCCATAATATTGTTATAGACAAGCAGAACAAAAAGTGCAGTCTGTAAAAGTGTATTTTTATGAACTGATCGCATAATCTGTCCACCAAAATAATATTCATCACTATGTGCCCTGCCACATGGCGTTAGTGATCATAGCCCTCAAACAAATCTATTTTTGTCACTGCAAGGACTTCTTCCATCCTCTCTGTCTTCATCCATCCCACAGGTCCGTCCAATATGTTCTCTCTGGGTCTACCTGGTGCTCTTTTTCCCTCCAAGTGACCAGGAGCTAAAAATTTTTTTGCCTCATAAAATGTCCTATAAATGTGCCTGTTCTGTTCTTAATATTCTTCATTAATGTTCTTTTTTTTGTTTGCCTCTTTCAAGACTGTCTCATTGGTTTTCTTTATTGTCCATGGAATTCTTAGCATTCTTCTTAAACGCCACATTTTAGCAGCCTCAATCTTGTTCTGAATTTGCGTGATGACTGTCTACATATCACAACCACACAACACCATCGGTTCTATATAACACTGATGAATTTTTTTGCTTGTGTATCTTTTTTAATCTTTTTCCATTCCTTTCGCCCTCATCTGTTTTTTCATAGAGCCTAACATTTATTTTGTCATCGAGTTCTTCTTTGCTTGTCTTTCAACGCTAAGGATTTCTCACAAACTTTATTTATCGAGTTTATCAACTGTGTCCATTGTTCTCCAGTGTCTCCAACGTCTTCCAGAGCACTGAATTAATTTTGAACATCCATAAGTTACATTTTCCATCAGTCGATTCATCTTCTTTAAGAGTCCAAGATTTTGTTTAATGTAACTTTTGATTTGTTTTGTCCTCTTTAGTTTCAGTCTAAATCTTCCCACTGCACGATTGTGGTCACTGCTTCAATATGCGCCAGGTAATGTTTTCAGTAAATGACGTCTAAATCTTTTGTTTATCAGGATGTAATCTAACTGATTTCTTGTGTTGTCTCCATGATTCATCCATGTCCATTTCATTTTGTTAGGTTGCTCCAACGAAGGTCCTCGAGCAGTACGACGTCAAGGGCCAGCTGCTAGACAAGATTCGGGCCATCTATGCCAACAGCAGGAGTGCAGTCCGCACCGCCAGTGGAACATCTGACTGGTTCCCAGTGACATCGGGAGTAAGGCAGGGCTTTAATATCTCCCCTCTTCTCTTCATGATCTATATGGATCAGATTACGAAGGAGGCAAACCCAGACCCTGAGGCACTCAATGAACTCATGTTTGCGGACGACCAGGCAATGGTGAACAATGACAAGATACAGCTACAGGAGCACACAGACCAGCTCAGTAAAAGCTGCGAGACATACGGCATGAAGATCAGCGTCAGCAAGACCGAGGTCATGACTGTCAGTAAGAGACCAAACAAACTGGATATCAACATCAAGGGAACCCAGTTGAAGCAAGCCAGTGAATTTAAATACCTGGGCAGCATCTTCACTGAAAATGGCAAACTAGACAGAGAAATCGAGACCAGATGCCAGAAAGCCAACGCAGTCAGCTACCAACTTGCCCCTCTCCTGAAACACCCCAGCATTCCCACCAGCACTAAGGCGAAACTCATCAACACCATTTTTCTACCAACGCTGACATACCAGTGCCAGACATGGTCCCTAACTAAAGTCCTCGAGAGAAAACTGGTCACCTGTGGAATGAAATGCCTGAGGAAAGCAGTAAACAAGACAAGGCGGGACAAGATCAGAAATGAGGTGATACGAGACATGATAGGAGCAACACCAATCCTACAACACATCGATCATATGAGGATCAAGTGGTTCGGACACCTCACACATATGCCTCTAAACCATCCAGTTCTTCGGGCATACAACATCAGATACTCTGGCTGGAGAGCCAGAGGAAGACCAAGACAACGATGGAGCGACTCCGTGGCAGACACCCTCAGAGCTCACGAGATGTCCCTTCTCCAGGCCACGCGCCTTGCTGCTGAGAGACGACTGTATCTCCCCGCGACGCCCACCGGTACAAGTGGAAGGAAAAAGTAAGTAAAGTAAGCTCCAACAAAAGGGTTCCTATTATGAATTCGTTTACTTGTGCTCACTGAACAATTTTCTCCCCCAGTTCATGTGCCAAGGCTATGAGGTCCAACTATGTTATCTACTTTTTAGTGTACCACTTTAGCATTAAAATCTCCCATTATTGTTGTAGTGTCTTGCGATTTACACTGAGCCTTGACTGTCTCTAATTCTTCAAAAAAGTTGTTTATTTCTTGCTCAGTACTTGTGGATGTTGTTGCATATGCTTGGATGATGTTGATATCAAACAGCTTGCCATCGAATCTGACTAATGAAATTCGGCCAGATATATAGCTCAGTATCCTTTGACAGACTTTTGCTTGTCACTGTTTATTATGATGCCTACCCCTCTTTCATGTGCCTCCATCAGAACATATAATTTTTTTCTTGCCTGATATTATCATACCTGCTCCCTTCCATCTCACACCCTCCTCCTGAGTCCTCAAGTATATTGAAGTCAAGCCCTTCCACCTCTACCTTGATATTTTATGATTTTTAAAAAAATGTTCCTTTTTGCGGTAAATAAAAAATGATATCATACCAAAACAATATTTCGCTTTAACCCATTTAGCCATACAGGCTTATGCAAGGAACAATTCT
>JAPXFY010000023.1:66320669-66325669 GCA_030674185.1 Monoplex corrugatus
AATATGCATGCTAAAAATCATTAGTTATGTCAGCAGCTGAATTAAGATGCACAACAGCACCCATGTGCACGGTCAACGAAAACAGAGTATGCAGACTGTGTAGCAACGTATCTTCTGCACAGTGCGGACAGAATAGCGTGGGTAAATGCATCTGAGAAAAATCAGGATGGCACAACAACATACACACAAGAAGGTGGGAATATATTCATTGTTTATCCAATTGAGATTCTGTTTTACAGCATAAGAAAACAGTTACGATGTCATATTTTTAATAACATCATTATGAATGATTTGTCTAAGAATGGATTCATTTTCACATATTTATATTTGTGTTCATGTTAATACTCATGTTTTTTCTTTTCGTCACAGTAGATTTATCATGCAAATTTCGGACATCTCTCCCCTATGACAGTGCGTCACCACAGTGCAGCCCATCCTTTTCTTTGATAAGACTTTAGAAAGGCAAAAAAAGCTAACTAGCCTTCAGCAAGAGAGACCTGGAAAATCAACCTATCTCTGCAATGTTTAATACAAGGGCAGCTGAGTGAAAGAACCGTTCTTTATAATTTTCAACAACTGTGGGATCTTAAGCATGTGCAGGCCAGAAGACACACTGGTCTCACTGTTTTTCTGTGCCCTTACGAGGGACTAGGCGTTCAGATTGATTTTCCTGTGAAAGTTTGGAGAAAAGTTGAGGCCTTAATCGAAAACGGACACTAGAATCTCGATTTTAGTCACTGGAAGGCAAACGTAGGAACCATTCTGACACCCTGTTCCTTTTTCCGCTATATTCTGCAAATAAATCGTGGTGCCTGATTGTATTATTAATGATTATGATATGAACAAAATGATAAAACAAATCGGATAAAAATTTGTGTTTCCATCACAATGTGCACTGCTCTCATCAATTTGTGCAATAAATGACAATGATGATGATGATGATGATGGTGATGACGACGATGATAATGAAGATGATGAGGATGGTGATGACACTGGAGATAATGATGATAATGATGATGGTATGGTGATGATAATGATGATGATGATGATGAAAACAATTTAGCATGTACATTTTTGACGTCCATGTCCAGTTGGGATAAAGAAACGTTTGACCTGTCACACCTACAGTGTTCCTTCATTTGTGAACATGATCATGTTTCGTCAGATCCTGTAATCTTGAAAACGAGGCAATGAATTAGTCACATTTATAAGATTGGTCACCCTTGTGTATCTCCACATGACGATTAAGGTCACCACTTTGGCTAAATTTTGCAGGGCACTCAGAACAACTATATGGTTTCTCTTTTTGTGTGTATCTTCATATTATGTCCTTTCAAACTGCTTACCTTTGCAAATGCTGCAGGACAATGATGTCATTTATATAGTTTCTGTTTTGTGTGTGTCCGCATATGTCCTTTTAAAGTGCTTGACTGAGCGAATGCTGCAGAACAATGACGACAGTGGTATGGTTTTTCTTTAGTGTGTATCCTCATATGTTGTTTTAAATTGCTTGAGTGGGCAAATGCTGCAGGACAATGATGACATTTGTATGGTTTCTCTTTCGTGTGTGTCCGCATGTGTACTTTTAAAGTGCCTGAATCAGCAAATGCTGCAGGACAATGATGACATTTATATGGTTTCTCTTTCGTGTGTGTCCGCATGTGTACTTTTAAAGTGCCTGAATCAGCAAATGCTGCAGGACAATGATGACATTTATATGGTTTCTCTTTCATGTGTGTCCGCATGTGTACTTTTAAAGTGCCTGAATCAGCAAATGCTGCAGGACAATGATGACATTTATATGGTTTCTCTTTCGTGTGTGTCCGCATGTGTACTTTTAAAGTGCCTGAATCAGCAAATGCTGCAGGACAATGATGACATTTATATGGTTTCTCTTTCGTGTGTGTCCACATGTGTACTTTTAAAGTGCCTGACTGAGCGAATGCTGCAGGACAATGATGACATTTGTACGGTTTCTCTTTTGTGTGTGTCCGGATATGTCTTTTTAAAGTGCTTGACTGAGCAAATGTTGCAGGACAATGATGACATTTATATGGTTTCTCTTTTGTTTGTGTCCGGATATGTCTTTTTAAACTGCTTGAAACAGCAAATGTTGCAGGACAATGATGACATTTATATGGTTTCTCTTTCGTGTGTGTCCACATATGTCCTTTTAAAGTGCTTGATTGAGCAAATGCAGCAGGACAATTTTGACATTTATATAGTTTCTCTTTCGTGTGTATCCTCACATGTTGTTTTAAATGGCTTGAATTAACAAATGCTGCAGGACAGTGATCACATATGTATGGTTTCTCTCCAGTATGTGTTTGAGTATGTCTTTTTAACCCACAAGGTCGTGTGAAGCTTGCACGACAAACATCACACTTATATTTCTGTCTCGTGTGTTTCATGGTTCTTTCTTCATTACGCAGGAATTCGACCTTGTGCTTTTGATCATTTTTATAAGATATGCCAAACTCAGATGAAGTAATACTATCGGGTTCCCTGTTGACAACTACGTGGTCTGCATGTACATTTGAAGCAGCAGTCACGTTATCCATAGTCATTCCAGATTGTAAATCACTGTTGTGAATATCACTGGTGTAAGTAGATAGTTGGAGTCCAGATGTAGGATCACTGCTTTGAGCAGAATGTGAAGGATCTGCATTTCCATCAAGTTCCATTGGTGTGGATGGGGACAGTGTCCAAACATTTATGCTTGTAAAGAGTCCATGTTCATTTACTGGCGGCAATGGAGCGTGTTCCACTGTGAAAGGACTGTATGTGATTGTAGTTGGAGTGGGTGTGATTACAGAGAGAGTGGGTCTGGAAAGAATATATCTGTTAGAAAAGGAAGTGTATGCCATGGAAGTAGGTCTGATGTTAATGGGTGTGGGTCTAATAGGAGTAGGTCTGAATGGAGAGGGAGTAGGTCTGACTGTAGAAAGAATGTCTTTTATTGTAAAGGGAGTGTATGATGTTTTAGTGGTAGTTGGTCTGACGCTAGGAAGAATAGGTGTGACTGTTGAAGGAGTTTGAGTAATTGTGTAGACAGCTGGTTGCATGACAGATGGTGTGGCTGTGACTGGCAAATCAGCCGGTCTGGCTGTAGACAGAATGTCTCTAATTGTAAACGGAGTGTATGTGGTGGTTGTGAGAGTTGGTCGGAATATACTGTGAGTAGATCTCTCTGTTTCATTCAGCCTTGACCTTTTGCTCACTGGCTCTGCTGATGTGTCATCTGCTGGGTCCATTCTGTAATAGGTTTTACATAATTATTGTTAATACTTTGGCATGATACATACATGTAAAGGTAAAAATATACGTCATCATCATCATCAACATCATCATCATTATCATCATCATCTCTATCACCACCAATACCACCATCATCACCACCACCACCACCACTACCACCACACCACCACCACCACCATCATCATCATCATCATCATCACTACCACCATGGTCATCATCATCATCAGATTAATCTTTTTCTTCTTATTCTACTTTTCCTTCATCTTCTTCTCATTTACATGCTTGTCCTTCACAATGTGTTTCATTTCATATAAGTTTTACTGCTATAGTGCTGTGTAGCCACAAAGACCTGGCCAGTAACATGACAGGTAAAGTAAGACAGGATATAAACACCAAAACACAGTGACTGAGTTTAGTAGTGTAGACTGAACTAAAGGTTTTGTGTCTGAGCTTGTGCTATCTATCATGTTGATTTCGATTACCAGTCACCTGGCAGTTGTGGAATACCATGTGCTGAAATAATGTGCACTCCATAATGTTGTTATAGACAAGCAGAACAAAAAGTGCAGTCTATAAAAGTGTATTGTTATGAACTGATCGCATAATCTGTCCACCAAAATAATAATCATCATCACTATGTGCCCTGCCACATGGCGTTAGTGATCATAGCCCTCATACCAATCTAGTTTTGTTGTTGCAAGGACTTCTTCCATCCTTTCTGTCTTCATCCACCCCACAAGTCCGCCCAATATGTCCTCTCTGGGTCTTCCTGGTGGTCGTTTTCCCTCCAAGTGACCAGGAGCTCAAATGTTTCTTGCCTCATAAAATGTCCTATAAATATGCCTGTTCTTTTCTTGAAATGTTTCATTAATGTTCTTTTTCTGCTTGCTTCTTTCAAGACTGTCTCATTTGTTTTCTTTCTAGTCCATGGAACCCTTAGCATTCTTCTTAAATGCCACATTTTAGCTGCCTCAATCGTGTTGTGAATTTGCGTGATGACTGTCTACACATCACAACCACACAACACCGTCGGTTCTATATAACACTGATGAATTTTCCTTGTGTATCTTTTTTATTCTTTCCCCTTTCCTTTTGCCCTCATCTGTTCTTTCATAGAGCTTAACATTTATTTTTTTCATCCAGTTCTTCTTTGCTTTTCTTTCAACGCCAGGGATTTCTCACAAACTTTATTTATCGAGTTTATCAACTTTGTCAATTGTTCTTCAGTGTCACCAGCGTCTTCCAGAGCATTGAATTAATTTTGAACATGTACGTTACATTTTCCTTGGGTCGTTTCATCTTCTTTAAGAGTCCAAGGATTTGTTATGTGTTTCTTTTGATTTGTTTTGTTCTCTTTAGTTTCAGTCTAAATCTTCCCACTACACGATTGTAGTCACAGCTTTAATATGTGCCAGGTAATGTTTTCAGTATCAGTAAATAACGTCTAAATCTTTTGTTTATCAGGATATAATCTAATTGATTTCTTGTGTTTTCTCCAGTATTCATCCATGTCCATTTCATTTTGTTAGGTTGCTCCAACAAAGGGGTTCCTATTATGAATTCGTTTACTTGTGCTCACTGAACAATTTTCTCCCCCATTTCATGTACCAAGGCTATGAGGTCCAACTTTGTTATCTACTTTTTAGTGTACCACTTTAGCATTAAAATCTCCCATTATTGTTGTAGTGTCTTGCGATTTTCACTGAGCCTTGACTGTCTCTAATTCTTCAAAGAAGTTGTTT
>JAPXFY010000023.1:66330669-66370669 GCA_030674185.1 Monoplex corrugatus
TTCATTTGTGAACATGATCATGTTTCGTCAGATCCTGTAATCTTGAAAACGAGGCAGTGCATTAGTCACATTTATAAGATTGGTCACCCTTGTGTATCACCACATGATGATTAAGGTCACCACTTTGGCTAAATTTTGCAGGGAACTCAGAACAATTATATGGTTTCTCTTTTTGTGTGTATCCTCATATGTCCTTTCAAACTGCTTACCTTTGCAAATGCTGCAGGACAATGATAACATTTACACGGTTTCTATTTTGTATGTGTCCGCATATGTCTTTTTAAAGTGCTTGACTGAGCAAATGCTGCAGGACAATGATAACATTTATACGGTTTCTCTTTTGTATGTGTCCGCATATGTCTTTTTAAAGTGCTTGACTGAGCAAATGCTGCAGAACAATGATGACAGTTGTATGATTTCTCTTTTGTGTGTGTCCTCATATGTTGTTTTAAAATGCTTGACTGGGCAAATGCTGCAGGACAATGATGACATTTATACGGTTTCTCTTTTGTGTGTATCTGTATATGTCTTTTTAAAGTGCCTGAATCAGCAAATACTGCAGGACAATGATGACATTTATGTGGTTTCTCTTTTGTGTGTGTCCGCATATGTCCTTTTAAAGTGCTTGACTGAGCAAATGTAGCAGGACAATGTTGACATTTGTATGGTTTCTCTTTCGTGTGTATCCTCACATGTTGTTTTAAATGGCTTGTATTAGCAAATGCTGCAGGACAGTGATCACATGTGTATGGTTTCTCTCCAGTATGTATTCGAGTATGTCTTTTTAACTCATAAGGCCATCTGAACCTTGCGCAACAAACATCACACTGATATTTCTGTCTCGTGTGTTTCTTGGTTCTTTCTTCATTACGCAGGAATTCGATCTTGTGCTTTTGATCATTTTTATCAGATAAGCCAAACTCAGATGAAGTAATACTATCGGGTTCCCTGTTGACAACTACGTGGTCTGCATGTACATTTGAAGCAGCAGTCACGTAATCCATAGTCATTACAGATTGTAAATCACTGTTGTGAATATCACTGGTGTAAATAGATAGTTGGAGTCCAGAGTTAGGATCACTGCTTTGAGTGGAACGCGAAGGATCTGCATTTCCATCAAGTTCCATTGGTGTGGATGGGGACAGTGTCCACAAATTTCTGCTTGTAAAGAGTCCATGTTCATTTACTGGCAATGGAGCGTGTTCCAATGTGAAAGGACTGTATGTGATTGTAGTTGGAGTGGGTGTGATTACAGAGAGAGTGGGTCTGGAAAGAATATATCTGTTAGAAAAGGAAGTGTATGCCATGGAGGTAGGTCTGATGTTAATGGGAATGGGTCTAATAGGAATAGGTCTGAGTGGAGAGGGTGCAGGTCTGACTGTAGAAAGAATGTCTTTTATTGTAAAGGGAGTGTATGATGTTTTAGTGGTAGTTGGTCTGACGCTAGGAAGAATAGGTGTGACTGTTGAAGGAGTTTGAGTAATTGTGTAGGCAGCTGATGTGTCATGTGCTGGGTCCATTCTGTAATAGGTTGTTTTACATAATTATTGTTAACACTTTGGCATGATATATACATGTAAAGGTAAAAATATACATCATCATCAACATCATCATCATCTTCATCGTCATCGTCGTCGTCTTCATCATCATCATCATCATCATCATCATCATCATCATCATCATCATCATCATCATCACCACCACCATCATCACCACTATCACCACCACCACCACCGTCATCATAATCATAATCATCATCATCATCACTACCACCATGGTCATCACCATCATTACATTAATCTTTTTTGTCTTATTCTACTTTTCCTTCATCTTCTTCTCATTTACATGATTGTCCTTCATAATGTGTTTCATTTCATATAACGTTTACTGCTATAGTGCTGTGTAGCCACAAAGACCTGGCCAGTATCATGACAGGCAAAGTAAGACAGGATCAAAACACCAAAACACATTGACTGAGTTTAGTAGTCTAGACTGAACAAAAGGTTTTGTGTCTGTGCTTGTGGTATCTATCATTTTTATTTCGACTACCAGTCACGTGGCAGTTGTGGAATACCATGTGCGGAAATAATGTGCACTCCATAATGTTGTTATAGACAAGCAGAACAAAAAGTGCAGTCTATAAAAGTGTATTGTTATGAACTGATGGCATAATCTGTCCACCAAAATAATAATCATCATCACTATGTGCCCTGCCACATGGCGTTAGTGATCATAGCCCTCATACCAATCTAGTTTTGTCACTGCAAGGACTTCTTCCATCCTTTCTGTCTTCATCCACCCCACAAGAACGTCCAATATGTTCTCTCTGGGTCTACGTGGTGGTCTTTTTCCCTCCAAGTGACCAGGAGCTCAAATGTTTCTTGCCTCATAATATGCCTGTTCTTTTCTTAAAATGTTTCATTAATGTTCTTTTTCTGCTTGCTTCTTTCAAGACTGTCTCATTTTTTTTCTTTCTAGCCCATGGAACCCTTAGCATTCTTCTAAATGCCACATTTTAGCTGCCTCAATCTTGTTCTGAATTTGCGTGATGACTGTCTACACATCACAACCACACAACACCGTCGGTTCTATATAACACTGATGAATTTTCCTTGTGTATCTTTTTTATTCTTTCCCCTTTCCTTTTGCCCTCATCTGTTCTTTCATAGAGCTTAACATTTATTTTTTTCATCCAGTTCTTCTTTGCTTTTCTTTCAACGCCAGGGATTTCTCACAAACTTTATTTATCGAGTTTATCAACTTTGTCAATTGTTCTTCAGTGTCACCAACGTCTTCCAGAGCATTGAATTAATTTTGAACATGTACGTTACGTTTTCCTTGGGTCGTTTCATCTTCTTTAAGAGTCCAAGGATTTGTTATGTGTTACTTTTGATTTGTTTTGTTCTCTTTAGTTTCAGTCTAAATCTTCCCACTACACGATTGTAGTCACAGCTTCAATATGCGCCAGGTAATGTTTTCAGTATCAGTAAATAACGTCTAAATCTTTTGTTTATCAGGATATAATCTAATTGATTTCTTGTGTTTTCTCCAGTATTCATCCATGTCCATTTCATTTTGTTAGGTTGCTCCAACAAAGGGATTCCTATTATGAATTCGTTTACTTGTGCTCACTGAACAATTTTCTCCCCCATTTCATGTACCAAGGCTATGAGGTCTAACTTTGTTATCTACTTTTTAGTGTACCACTTTAGCATTAAAATCTCCCATTATTGTTGTAGTGTCTTGCGTTTTCACTGAGCCTTGACTGTCTCTAATTCTTCAAAGAAGTTGTTTATTTCTTGCTCAGTTCTTGCGGATGTTGTTGCATATGCTTGGATGATATTGATATCAAATAGCTTGCCATCGAATCTGACTAATAAAATTCGGCCTGATATAGCCCATTATCCTTTGACAGACTTTTGCTTGTCACTGCTCATTATGATGCCTACCCCTCTTTCATGTGCCTCCATCAGAACATATAATTTTGTTCTTGCCTGATATTATCATACCTGCTCCCTTCCATCTCACCCCCTCCTCCTGAGTCACAAAATATTAATGCAAGTCTTTCCACCTCTACCTTGACATTTTATGAGTTTTCAAGTTTTCATTTTTGCAGTAAATAAAAAAATGCTATAATACCAAAACAATATTTCGCTTTAACCCATTTAGCCATACAGGCTTATGCAAGGAACTATTCTTTTCTAATACCGTGTCATCTTTAACGTCTACTCAACATATGCTGCACAAGAGATTTTAGTTTATCATTTACTCTAACAGATTATCACCAGACTATTCATCATCATAATTATGTGCCCCGCCGCTTGGCGTTGTAAACCGTAAAACTCCGTACGAATCTATCCCTTGTCGCAGCAAGCACATCTCCCACCCTCTGTGTCCTCAGCCACCCTGAGAGCCTGTTCAGTATTGTCTCCCTAGATCTGCCTGGTGTTCTTTTTCTCCCCAGCTTTCAGGTTGTGACCAGGTGCTCTGATTTCTCTTTCCTAATAAAATGTCCTATACAAGTTGGTTGTCTTTTTCTTATCTTCTTTATTAATGATCTTCTTGTGTCTGCCTTCTTCCAGACTGTGTCATTTGTTTTGTTTGCTGTCCATGGAACTCGACATTCTTTTAGAAAACACATTTCAGTTGCCTCAATTTTGTTCTAATTTTGCCTGTTTCAGTTCTATATAACACTCAAGAACTCTCTTCCTGGTGTTAACTGATAGACATATGTTGGTAGGAACGATTTTCATCTTCTTGAATGCTGTTTTGGCATGGCCGATTCTGCTGGCTATTTCTGGTGTGCATCTGACTTTTGGTGAGATGACTCTTCCCAGATGTTTAAACTTATCAACCTGTGTCAAAATTGTGACATTTGATATTTTGCATGAGGGGCCTTTTTGTTCTTTTACTGATTACCATGACTTCAGTCTTCTTGCTATTTAGCTCCAACCCTTTATTTTGCTTTCTATTTCTAATATATTCACAAATTTGCATAGCTCCCTTTCATTTTCTGCAATTAGCACGGTGTCATCTGCGTAACGAATGTTGTTTATCATTTTTCTTCCAATCTTTATCCCAGGGAATTCTTGTTGGTTTCTCACAATGTTTTCGCTGTAAAGTGAAAAAAAATCTGGTGACAGAACACAACCCTCCCTGACCCATCTTTCGATATTTTGGAAAGAGCTCATATAGTTTTCTATTCTCATTGTTGCTGTTTGTTCCCAGTATACATTTGTGATTATTCGTAGATTTTTACCATTAATATTGAGCTTTTCTAGTTGGTTGATCAATTCTTCATGCCTTACCCAACTGAAAGCCAATTAGGATGTATATGGCATTTATAATTCCTTTCCCTTCAACAAATCCGCACTGTTCTCCTGCTATTTCTCTTTTGGTTCTGTTCCTTGTCCTCATCATGATTATTCTAAATAGGGTTTTTTTACATGACTCATCAAGCTGATTGTGCAAAGGAGTTCGCGTTCTTTAGCCCCTGTTTTCTTTGGAAGTGCAATGAAATGAAATGCGATGATTTTAACATATCTGTGGTGATTTTTCCAGTGTCATAAATTTCATTTAGAAGGACTATAATGTTTTCAACACCAAATTCTTCTAGGACCTCATTCCTTTCCCTAGTAATATTGTCTGGTCCTTGGCGTTTCCCGATTTCATCTTTTTCTATGCTGCTCTAACTTCATCTTTCATTATGGATGATCCTTCAACGTTTTTTCTTGTATTATGATCTTCGTTTCTGCCATCCATAAAAAGGTCCTGAATGTATTCTCTCCATCTCTCTAGTAGTTTGTCCTTTTTTTCCATGATAAGCATACCATCTTCCAATTTTAAACAACCAGTTGATGTACATGTCTTTTTTTGTGGACAATTTCTTCAATATTTCTGTAAATACCTTGAGGATCAGTATTGAGTTGGTCTTCTATTTCTTTGCACTTTGTGATCATGATTGCAGTCTCTGCCTGGTAATGTTCTTGTTATCAGTAGAGAATTTCTAAATATTTTTAAAGATCAAGATGTAATCAATTTGATTTTGTTGTACTATCTCCTGGACCATTCCATGTCCATTTTGTTTTGTTAGGCTGCTCAAACCAGAACCAGGTGTTTCCTGATATGAACTCATTCATCTGTGCCCATTCAGCAAGTTTCTCTCTCTTTGCAGTTTGTATTCCAAGGCCATGAAGTCCAATTATATCCTCCACCCTCTCCTGTCCCACTTTAGCATTAAAATCTCCAATGATTACTGCAATATCCTGTGATTTACATTGATACTTGGCCATCACTAATACTTCATAGAAGTTGTCAATTTCTTCTTGAGTACTTGCGGATGTTGGTGCATATACTTGGATGATGTTGATATCAAGTGACTTTCCATCCGACTTAACTAGTAAAACTCTGTCTGACACAGCCCAGTATGCCTTGATCACCAGACTGCTACTTATGATCAATTGGAATGGAGTGGTGCAGAAAACTTCCTGTGTGATTTATTAATCAAACCTAGGTTTTGTCTGCATTGCCATGTATCTTGTGCGTTTGGTAGGTATTTAAACCACTAGGCCCACTCTCAAATTATTTAACATAAAACCTATAATTTAGAACAGCATAACATCTACACAGAAGTATATGGGAATGTATTTATGGTAATTCATTAGTGAAATCAAAGGAGTTTTCACTATTGCAACAACACACTGATTGGCGTAAAGATAGAATCCAGCCATCCATTATCATTCCATGGATTGAGTCAAGCTCAAGAACGTTAAATTTGCAATTTCCAATCTACCCAGCTGTGAATGGGTACCTGACCCTGTTCAAGCTTGGGAAATGCAGCGTAATGGGGGAGAGAAGGATGGGCACTGGCCTTATATTGCCACCTCATGCCCATACAACCTCAGCATTATGGGACAACGTGTACCTTTACTGCTTCAGGTGAGGGAGGGTAACAATGGATATCCTGCTACATGTGCTATCAACCACACACTGTGACCCCTTCTTGAGCACACTGAGCATGACACTTTTTCCCTTGTATTACCTGTAGTACGGAAACCATTTACAGATGTGAAATGAAATATAGCTTGTGCATAGCTTGGCCACTTTTCATTTTTCTGTCATTGGACGAACTCAGCACTAGGAAGGCATTCCAGACTGAGTCAAAAACCCGAGGAAAGTGTACAACCAAGGAGCGGGAAAGATTGACAGAAATCCCTCAAAAACACGTGAATCTTTGTGTTGTTATTGTACCATAAAAATGGACAAACAGTTTCGATTGTTTATTTTCTATCCGTCTGAGCGTGCACGAGTATATGGCTTTGTGTGTTTGCGTGTGTATGTACATGGTTTAACATGTCTATGAATGCATATACCTTTGTGTATGTATGCCTGCATTGTGTTAGTGTGTTTATGATTGTAGTTGCCATTGTGCGCATATGTGTGTGCCCTTGTGTGTGTGTGTGTGTGTGTGTGTATGTGCGTGTGCGTGCATGTATGAGTGTGTGTGTGTTTGCATGTGCATGTATGTGCACGTATGGGTCTGCTTGTGTCTGCATGCTTACAATGAAAGTAAAAATACGCATGCATGTGCTTGCATACTACGCGTGCATGCATACCTATGTATGTATGGAAATTCGCATGCTTGAGCTCGTTTTTTGAGGGTATGTTAGCATTTTAAATTATGTGTGTACCTGCATGTGCATGTTCATGTATGTGTGTGTGTGCCTCTGTTTGTGTGTGCGTATGTGTGTGTGTGTGTATGTTTGTGTGTGTGTCTGTGTGTGCGTCTGTGTGTGTGCGTGTATGTATACGCGTTCATATGTGTTTATGTGTGTCTGTATGTGTGTGTTGTGTTCCTGTGTGCTTGTATGTGCGTATTTGTGCTTGTGTCCGTACGTGCATGCGTGAATGTAGATTCGCTTGTGATTGTGTTTATATGTGCCCACTCACGCGCTCACGCGAGTATGTGTGTTTGTGTATTTGTCTGTCTGTCTATCTGCATCTCCATATTACGAGCCTCGTATGTGTTCAAATAATGTATCTGTCGTTTCCTTCACTTCACAGATATTAGAAAGGAGAAAACTTTTGATGAGCTATGAGTTCAAACCCTACGTGTATCACAAACCCTGTCACTGACCCAACACTAACCAATGAACCTTACAGGATCAATACTGGACAGCAGTGGGGGTGATGAGAACTTCCCACAATTTCTTTTTGTTACAAACTTCCTGGTGGAAAAAAAAGATGGAAATAAAAACGTAAATACTGTCTTTCTCTATTCAATACCTGTTGTGTTAAAATCTGTAGAAAGAAAGTGATATAACATTTACCTTAGTGACGCCTATACTGCAATCGTTCAGTGTCAGGTATCATCCAAACAGTGTCCAATGTCTACAGGAAACAAATGGTAAAACAACCAACACTTCTGTCTGATGAACCAGTGTTCGTCTTCTTTCACAAACTGATCTGAACTGAGATTCACTGTCGCAATTTATACGTTTATTTCAAGTTCCACAGTGAAAAAATGATTAACATTGATGTAAGGTTGGAAGTGTGTGTGTGTGTGTGTGTGTGTGTGTGTGTGTGTGTGTGTGTGTGTGTGTGTGTGTGTGTGTGTGTGTGTGTGTGTGCGTGCGTGGGTGTTTCTATTTTTTTCTCTTTTATATCTGCAGAGCAAACATATGATGCACGTGAGCACACCAACACATACACACACACGCACACATACACGCACACACACACACACACACACACACATGCACATACAAGCGCGCGCACACACACACACAAACAGAGACAGAGACAGAAAGAGAGAGAAAGAGAGAGAGAAAGAGAGAGAGAGAGAGAGAGAAAGACAAAGAGTGAGAAAGTGAGACACACATTGAAACACACACACACACACACACACAGAGAGAGAGAGAGAGAGAGAGAGAGAGAGAGAGAGAGAGAGAGACTCACTTTAACACACATACACACACGCACACACACACTCACACACATACAGACCCACATTAACACACACACACGCACACACACACACACACACACACACACACACACACACACACACACAAACACACACACACACACACACACCACCACCATACACGCACGCACAAACGAACGAACACACATGCGAATGAACGCGCTCGCGTGCGAACACACACACACGCGCGCGCGCGCTCGCACGCACTCACGTACGCACGCATGCACACACAAGAAAAAACACTCTCTGTGTATGACCATGAACAAAAGTGTATTTTTAAAAATTGAATACTATTTCTCTCATTTACTCAATGTTTTATTTCAAGATTTGACATATAAACAAAAACACCACCCACCTGGTCTCATTTTTTTTATTCATACAATAATTATAAGAAACTAATGGCAAGTAAAATGTGACAAATGAGCAACTGGACGATCAAGTTAAAATGTTAGTAAGACATGATCATTATATCTAACTGGATTAGAATTACAGCTTGAACAACAACTGGGCACAAAGACACGACACTGTCAAGGGTTAAACAATTCACTAGATAATAGTTTGTCATTTTAGACATAGCAATAACTACAAAATTGTATGTACATTTCTTTACGTATGACGATGTGGTAGTAGAACAGAAAAACAATATCTGAAAAGAAACCAAATAGTGGAAGTGTACATCGACCAGTTTAGGTGGGGATACTACTTGCATGGTAGTCATGGGTAAATGTCAGACTTGTCTTACGAACGTCCTATGTTCGATCCACCAAGACGCCTCTACTTGGATGGTAAAATGTGAAGATTTTGTTCTGGTCTGTCATGTTAATATGTGTGCATATCTCCTAGTGCCTAAACTCTGTTTGTATACATACGCTTGCAGAATATGAAATATGCATGCTAAAAATCATTAGTTATGTCAGCAGCTGAATTAAGATGCACAACAGCACCCATTGTGCACGCTCAACGAAAACACAGTATGCAGACTGTGTAGCAACGTATCTTCTGCACAGTGCGGACAGAACAGCGTGGGCACGTGCATCTGAGAAAAATCAGGATGACACAACAACATACACACAAGAAGGTGGCAATATGGTCGTTGTTTATCCAACTGTGATTCTGCTTTACACCATAAGAAATCGGTTAGGATGTCATATTTTTAATAACATCATTATGAATGATTTGTCTAAGAATGCATTCATTTTCACATATTTATATTTGTGTTCATGTTAATATTCATGTTTTTTCTTTTCGTCACAGTAGATTTATCATGCAAATTTCGGACATCTCTCCCCTATGAGAGTGCGTCACCACAGTGCAGCCCATCCTTTTCTTTGATAAGACTTTAGAAAGGCAAAAAAAGCTAACTAGCCTTCAGCGAGAGGGACCCGGAAAATCAACCTATCTCTCCAATGTTTAATACCAGGGTAGCTGAGTGAAAGACGTGCTCTTTATAATTTTCAACAACTGTGGGATCTTAAACATGTGCAGGCCAGAAAACACACTGGTCTCACTGTTTTTCTGTGCCCTTACGAGGGACTAGGCGTTCAGATTGATATTCCTGTGAAAGTTTGGAGAAAAGTTGAGGCCTCAATCGAAAACGGACACTAGAATCTCGATTTTAGTCACTGGAAGGCAAACTTCTGAACCATTCTGCCATCCAGTTCCTTTTTTCGCTATATTCTGCAAATAAATCGTGGTGCCTGATTGTATTATTAATGATTATGATATGAACAAAATGATAAAACAAATCGCATAAAAATTTGTGTTTCCATCATAATTTGCACTACTCTCATCAATTTGTGTAATAAATGACACTGATGATAATGGTGATGACGACGATGATAATGAAGATGACGAGTATGGTGATGACGCTGGAGATAATGATGATAATGATGATGGTATGGTGATGATAATGATGATAAAATCAATTTTGCATGTACATTTTTGACGTCCATGTCCAGTTGGGATAAATAAACGTTTGACCTGTTACACCTACAGTGTTCCTTCATTTGTGAACATAATCATGTTTCGTCAGATCCTGTAATCTTGAAAACGAGGCAGTGCATTAGTCACATTTATAAGATTGGTCACCCTTGTGTATCTCCACATGACGATTAAGGTCACCACTTTGGCTAAATTTTGTGGAGCACTCAGAACAATTATATGGTTTCTCTTTTTGTGTGTATCCTCATATGTCCTTTCAAACTGCTTGCCTTTGCAAATGCTGCAGGACAATGATAACATTTATATGGTTTCTATTTCGTGTGAGTCCGCATATGTCTTTTTAAAGTGCTTGACTGAGCGAATGCTGCAGAGCAATGATGACAGTTGTATGGTGTCTCTTTTGTGTGTGTCCGCATATGTTCTTTTAAAGTGTTTGACAGGGCAAATGTTACAGGACAATGATGACATTTGTACGGTTTCTCTTTTGTGTGTGTCCGGGTATGTCTTTTTAAAGTGCTTGAATCAGCAAATGCTGCAGGACAATGATGACATTTATACGGTTTCTCTTTTGTGTGTGTCCGCATATGTCTTTTTAAAGTGCTTGAATCAGCAAATGCTGCAGGACAATCATGACATTTATATGGTTTCTCTTTAGTGTGCATCCGCATATGTCCGTTTAAAGTGCTTGAATGAGTGAATGCTGCAGGACAATGATGACATTTGTACGGTTTCTCTTTCATGTGTGTCCGAATATGTCTTTTTAAAGTGCCTGAAACAGCAAATGCTTCAGGACATTGTTGACATTTATATGGTTTCTCTTTCGTGTGTGTCCGCATATGTCCTTTTAAAGTGCTTGACTGAGCAAATACAGCAGGACAATGTTGACATTTATGTGGTTTCTCTTTCGTGTGTATCCTCACATGTTCTTTTAAATGGCCTGAATGAGCAAATGCTGCAGGACAGTGATCACATGTGTACGGTTTCTCTCCAGTATGTATTCGAGTATGTCTTTTTAACTCATAAGGCCATCTGAACCTTGCGCAACAAACATCACACTGATATTTCTGTCTCATGTGTTTCTTGGTTCTTTCTTCATTAAGCAGGAATTCGACCTTGTGCTTTTGATCATTTTTATCAGATAAGCCAAACTCAGATGAAGTAATACTATCGGGTTCCCTGTTGACAACTACGTGGTCTGCATGTACATTTGAAGCAGCAGTCACGTTATCCATAGTCATTCCAGATTGTAAATCACTGTTGTGAATATCACTGGTGTAAGTAGATAGTTGGAGTCCAGATGTAGGATCACTGCTTTGAGTAGAACGCGAAGGATCTGCATTCCCATCAAGTTCCATTGGTGTGGATGGGGACAGTGTCCACAAATTTCTGCTTGTAAAGAGTCCATGTTCATTTACTGGCAATGGAGCGTGTTCCACTGTGAAAGGACTGTATGTGATTGTAGTTGGAGTGGGTCTGATTACAGAGAGAGTGGGTATGGAAACAACATATCTGTTTGAATAGGAAGTGTATGTCATGGAAGTAGGTCTGATGTTAATGGGAATGGGTCTAATAGGAGTAGGTCTGAGTGGAGAGGGAGTAGGTCTGACTGTAGACAGAATGTCTTTTATTGTAAATGGAGTGTATGATGTTTTAGTGGTAGTTGGTCTGACGCTAGGAAGAATAGGTGTGACTGTTGAAGGAGTTTGAGTAATTGTGTAGGCAGCTGGTTGCATGACAGATGTTGTGGCTCTGACTGGAAAATCAGCCGGTCTGGCTGTAGACAGAATGTCTCTAATTTTAAACGGAGTGTATGTGGTGGTTGTGAGAGTTGGTCGGGATATACTGTGAGTAGATCTCTCTGTTTCATTCAGCCTTGACCTTTCGCTCACTGGCTCGGCTGATGTGTCATCTGCTGGGTCCATTCTGTAATAGAATGTTTTACATAATTATTGTTAACACTTTGGTATGATATATCAAGGTAAAAATATACATTATCATCATCAACGCCATGATGATGATGATGATGATGATGATGATGATCATAATCATCATCAACATCACCACTATCATTATGGTCATCATTATTATATTACTCTTTTTCTTCTTATTCTACTTTTCCTTCATCTTCTTCTCATTTACATGATTGTCCTTCATAATGTGTTTCATTTCATATAACGTTTACTGCTCTAGTGCTGTGTAGCCTCAAAGACCTGGCCATTAACACAACAGGTAAAGTAAGACAGGATAAAAACACCAAAACACAGTGACTGAGTTTAGTAGTGTAGACTGAACTAAAGCTTTTGTGTCTGTGCTTGTGGTATCTATCATGTTTATTTCGATTACCAGTCACGTGGCAGTTGTGGAATACCATGTGCGGAAATAATGTGCCCTCCATAATGTTGTTATAGACAAGCAGAACAAAAAGTGCAGTCTATAAAAGTGTATTGTTATGAACTGATCGCATAATCTGTCCACCAAAATAATAATCATCATCACTATGTGCCCTGACACATGGCGTTAGTGATCATAGCCCTCCATACCAATGTAGTTTTGTCGCTGCAAGGACTTCTTCCATCCTCTCTGTCTTCATCCACCCACAAGTCCGTCCAATATTTTCTGCCTGGGTCTACCTGGTGCTCTTTTTGCCTCATAAAATATCTAGTGACTTGAATTTCCATCTAGATAAGCCTGATAACAGTGACACAAAACGTTTTGTGGATTTGTTTACATCTCTTGGGTTCATCCAACTTGTTAATGTACCCACCCATACTAAGAGCCATACCTTGGATGTTGTCATGGTTAGAAATGATAGCTTTGTAACTTCCATTGTTGTCGAAGATGTCCATTTGTCTGATCATTTTCTCCTTAAACTGGAAACAGATTTTTCGAGACCAAGAGTCCCACGCCAAACTATTCACTGTAGAAATGTTAAGGGCATTGATAGAACACTGTTTAGAGATGATTTGTCTCATTCCCTCCTTCTTTCTGACACTCATCATAATGTTGATGAGCTAGTACATAGCTACAGCACAGTTCTGTCTAATCTGTTAGACAAACATGCTCCAGAGAAAGAAAAGACTGTCCCGCATCGTCCCTCATCCCCTTGGTTGAATGATGTGATTCTTTCAGCTAAGCAGGCTAAACGTAAGGCTGAACGAAAGATGCGCAAAACAGGACTAGTGATTCATAGAGATATCTATAAACAGACAAGGAATGCGCTTACTCAAGAAATCAAAAACGCTAAAGCAGCTCATTTTCACAACCAGCTCGGTAACGCATCATCTGACCCAAGGAAAATGTTTCAAGTATTAAATTCTGTTTTAAATAATACTGATAAGTCGACCACTTTTCCTGATCTACCTTCTGAAGAAGCTGCAAACGCATTCTCTCAGTTCTTTTTTGACAAGATTCAGAAAATCATGCAGACTTTCCCACAAATTCATCACAATCTAACTGCTGCATCCTCTGCTTGTGGTCCTGATGCAATGTCTGATTTTGAGCCCATCTCACTTGAAGCCATCCAGAAACTGTTGTATAAGTCCAAACCAACCACTGCAGCTGTAGATCCAATTCCGACAACACTCCTTCTAGAATTTTCGGACATTCTGCTTCCTGTAATTCAGGAAATCATAAATCTCAGCCTTCAGTCGGGAACCGTACCCAAACCTCTTAAGCAAGCTATTGTCAAACCACTACTCAAAAAGCCTGGTTTAGACCCTGAGATCCTAAATAATTACCGTCCAGTTTCGAACTTGCCATTTCTTTCAAAACTTATAGAGAGAGCCGTTGTGGATCAGTTGACAACACATCTTGTCTCACACAATCTCGAAGTGAGGTTCCAGTCAGCGTACAAATGTGGACATAGTACTGAAACTGCACTTCTCCGCATATTAAATGACCTCCTTTCTTTTCTTGACCACGGTGACAATGCCATTCTTGTTCTGCTAGACTTGAGCGCTGCTTTTGATACCATGGATCACACCCTTCTCTTGCAGCGTCTTCACACTGAAATCGGCCTGAACAAAACTGTCTTGTTATGGTTCACTTCATATCTTTCTGAGAGATCTCAAAAAGTTCTTGTCCGGTCTTCATATTCGAAAGAAACACCTCTTCTTACAGGCGTTCCGCAAGGATCGGTCCTCGGACCTCTTCTCTTCTCTCTATACACAAGACCCCTGGCTTCTCTGATTGAACAGTTCAATGTTGACTTTCATTTCTTTGCGGATGATTCCCAACTCTATTCCCGCCTTCCCTCCAACAATACTCTCGCTCTTGAATCAAAGAAAAATGTTGAATTGTGCTGTCTGGAAATAAAACATTGGATGTCTGCAAACCGGTTGAAGTTGAATGAAGAGAAAACTGAAGTTCTGCTGGTCGGAACTGCTCCTAAAAGAGAAATTGTCCCTTTTTCTTCACTTTCGGTCTGTAGTGCAGACATCCCTTTCTCGAAGAAAGTAAAAACACTAGGAGTGTTTCTGGATGCTAATCTCTCGATGCGTGATCAGATCAATTCAATCATCAGAACTTGCTACTGCCATATCCGATCTCTTGGTAAAGCCCGCCAGTACTTGACTATTCAAGCTGCTAAGACTGTTGCTGTCATACTAGTACTCTCAAAATTAGACTACTGTAATAGTCTACTTGCTGGTCTCCCTCAGGTGAAAATACAGCGTCTGCAGGCTGTACAAAACGCAGCTGCCAGAGTAATCTCTAGATGCAGGAAGACTGAACACATAACTCCCATCTTACGGAATCTGCACTGGCTCCCAGTTCAACAACGCATCAATCACAAACTACTAACTATCACCTACCGTGCACTCAACTCTAGTAGTCCTTCTTATCTTAAAGATCTTCTTTCTGAATATAAACCTGTTCGCAGTCTGAGATCTGCTTCCAAGTCTCTTCTTCATGTTCCTGGGACAAGGGATGTTAAAACCAAAAGATATGGTCAGCGAGAATTTAAATACCTTGCCCCTACCAAGTGGAACATGCTTCCCATGAGCATCAGGGAGAAAAAGACTCATTCATCCTTTAAATCTAGTCTCAAGACACACTTTTTCTAATGTTGTATGGGATTGCTTATTTGAATGTGAATACCTTGAATGCCTTTATGAATGTTGGTGCAAAGGCTGTGTGGAATTGTTTTTGTGCCCCCCCCTCCCCCCCACCGTGCGCCGCGAGCATGCTTTTATAGCATGGAGATTTTTGTTGCGCGATATAAATTTTCATTCATTCATTTTTTTCTTAATATTCTTAAGGAATGCTCTTTTTCTGTTTGCCTCTTTCAAGACTGTCTCATTTTTGTTTCGTTATTGTCCATGGAACTCTTAACATTGTTCTTAAACACCACATTTTAGTGGCTTCATTCTTGTTCTGAATTTGCATGATGACTGTCTACACATCACAACCACACAACAGTGTCGATTCTATATAACACTGATGAGTTTTCCTTGCGTGACTTTTTTTTCATTCTTTCTACATGTATTTTCATTTTGCCCACATCTGTTCTTTCAAAAAGCCTAAAATTCATTCAGTCGTCCAGTTCTTCCTTGCGTTTCTTTCAACGCAAGGGATTTCTTCACAAACTTTATTTATTGAGTTTATCAACTTTGTCCATTTTTCTTGAGTAGAAGAACCAGCGTCTTCCAGAGCACTGAATTAATTTTGAACATATGCGTTACGTTTTCCATGAGTTGATTCATCTTCTTTAAGAGTCCAAGATTTTGTTAAATGTAACTTTTGATTTGTTTTGTTCTCTTTAGTTTCAGTCTAAATCTTCCCACTACACGATTGTGGTCACTGCTTCAATATGCGCCAGGTAATGTTTTCAGTATCAGTAAATAACGTCTAAATCTTTTGTTTATCAGGATACAATCAAATTGATTGCTTTTGTTTTCTCCAGGATACAACCATGTTCATTTTATTTTGTTAGGTTACTCCAACGAAAGGGTTCCTCTTATGAATTCGTTTACTTGTGCTCACTGAACAATTTTCTTCCCCATTTCATGTGCCAAGATTATGAGGTCCAACTATGTTATCTACTTTTTAGTGTACCACTTTAACATTAAAATCTCCCATTATTGTTGTAGTGTCTTGCAATTTACACTGAGCCTTGACTGTCTCTAAGTCTTCAAAGAAGTTGTTTATTTCTTGCTCAGTACTTGTGGATGTTGTTGTATATGCTTGGATGATGTTGCTATCAAACAACTTGCCATCGAATGTGACTGAAAAATTCGGCCAGATATAGCCCAGTATCCTTTGACAGACGTTTGCTTGTCACTGTTTATTATGATGCCTACCCCTCTTTCATGTTCCTCCATTAGAACATATAATTTTGTTCTAGCCTGATATTATCACACCTGCTCCTTTCCATCTCACACCCTCCTCCCGAGTCCTAAAATATTAACGTCAAGCCTTTCCACCTCTACTCTGACATTTTACGATTTTTTAAAAAGTTTCATTTTTGCGGTTAATCAAAAAATGATATAATACCAAAACAATATTTCGCTTTAACCCATTTAGCCATACAGGCTTATGCAAGGAACTATTCTTTTCTAATACTGTGTCATCTTTAACGTCTACTCAACATATGCTGCACAAGAGATTTTAGTTTATCATTTACTCTAACAGATTATCACCAGACTATTCATCATCATAATTATGTGCCCCACGCATGGCATTGGCAATCATAAAACTCCATACGAATCTATCCCTTGTCGAAGCAAGCACATCTCCCACCCTCTTTGTCCTCAGCCACCCTGAGAGCCTGTTCAGTATTGTCTCCCTAGGTCTGATTGGTGTTCTCTTTCTCCCCAGCTTTCCTGTTGTGACCAAGTGCTCTAATTTCTCTTTCCTACTAAAATGTCCTATACATGTTGCTTGTCTTTTTCTTATCTTCTTTATTAATGATCTTCTTGTGTCTGCCTTCTTCCACACTGTGTCATTTGTTTTGTTTGCTGTGTCATTTGTTTTGTTTGTTTTGAACATGTAGGTTCAATTTTTGACAGGTCGCTTATCTATCTTAAGAATCCAAAATTTAGATTGATGTTATTTTTTTGTCTGTTTTCTGTTCTTCAGTTTCAGCCTAAATCTTCACATTACATTACTGTGATCATTATTGCAGTCTCTGCCTGGTAATGTTCTTGCTATCAGTAGAGAATTTCTAGATTTGTTATTGCTCAAGATGTAATCAATTTGAGTTTTTTGTACTATCTCCTGGACTCATCCATGTCCATTTTGTTTTGTTGGGCTGCTCAAACCAGAACCAGGTGTTTCCTACTATGAACTCATTTGTCTGTGCCCATTCAACACGTTTCTCTCCATTTTCAGTTTGTATTCCAAGACCATGAAGTCCAACTATATCATCCACCCTCTCCTGTCCCTCTTTAGCATAACAATCTCCCATAATTTGTGTAATATCCTGTTAGTTGCACTGATCCTTGGCCATCACTAATACTTCATAGAAGTTGTCAATTTATTTTTGAGTACTTGCAGATGTTGGTGCATATACTTGGATGATGTTGACATCAAATGACTTTCCATCCGACTTAACTAGTAAAACTCGGTCTGACACAGCCCAGTACCCCTAGATTACCAGACTGCTACTTATGATTAATTGGAATGGAGTGGTGCAGAAAACTTCCTGTGTGATCTATGAATCAAACCTAGGTTTTGTCTGCATTGCCATGTATCTTGTGCATTTGGTAGGTATTTAAATCACTAAGCCCACTCTCAAATTATTTAACATAAAACCTATAATTTAGAACAGCATAAGATCTACACAAAAGTATATGGCAATGCATTTATGGTAATTCATTAGTGAAATCAAAGGAGTTTTCACGATTGCAACAACACACTGGTTGGCGTAGAGATAGAATCTAACCATCCATTCTCATTCCATGGATTGAGTCAAGCTCAAGAAGAACGTTATACTTGCAATTTCCAATCTATCCAGTTGTGAATGGGTACCTGACCCTGTTCAAGCTTGGGAAATGTAGCGTAATGGGGGAGAGAAGGATGGGCACTGGCCTTATATTGCCACCTCACTCCCACACAACCTCAGCATTATGGGACAACGTGTACCTTTACTGCTTCAGGTGAGGGAGGGTAACAATGGATATCCTGCTACATGTGCTATCAACCACACACTGTGACCCCTTCTTGAGCACACTGAGTATGACACTTTTTCCCTTGTATTACCTGTAGTACGGAAACCATTTACAGATGTGAAACAATATACAACTTCTGCATGGCTTGACCACTTTTCTTTTGAATGTCATTGGACGTATTCAGCACAAGAAAGACATCCCAGACCGAGTCAAAAACCTGAGGAAAGTGAGAAAACAAGGAGTTGGACAGATTGACAGAAATCCCTCAGAAACACGTGAATCTTTTTGTTGTGTTATTTTACCATAGAAATGGACAAAATATTTTCTATTGCTTTTTTCCGCTTGATTGTGCGTGCACGAGTGTATGGCTTTGTGTGTTTGTGTGTGTATGCACATGGTTTAGTATGTGTATGTGTACACTTGCCTTTGTGTGTGAATGCCAGCGTTGCGTGGGTGTGCTTATGCTGGTGTTTGTGGTTGTGAGTTTATTTGTACCTGTTTCTCTCTCTGTCTCTGTCTCTCTCTCTGTCTCTGTCTCTCTCTCTGTGTCTCTGTTTCTCTCTCTCTCTGTCTGTGTGTGTGTGTGTGTGTGTGTGCGCGCGCGCGCGTGCGCACGTGTGTGTATGTGAGTGTGCGCATGTTTGTATGTTCACCTTTGTGTGTGCATGTTATGCGTACACTCAAGCAGACACGAAAGGAAGCTCGAATATGCGCACATGTACATGACTATGTTTCTTTCTGAAAGTGTGTGTGTGTGTGTGTGTGTGTGTGTGTGTGTGTGTGTGTGTGTGTGTGTGTGTGGTGTGTGTGTGTGTGTGTGTGTGTGTGCGGTCCACGTTCATGTGTGTGTGTGTGTGTCTGTGTGTGTGTATGTGTGTGTGTGTCTGTCTGTCTGTGTCTGTGTCTGTGTGCGGTCCGCGTTCATGTGTGTGTGTATATGTGTGTGTGTGTATGTGTATATGTGTGTGTGTGTGTGTGTGTGTGTAACTGTGTGTCTGAGTTTGTGTGTGCTCGTATGTACGTATTTGTGCTTGTGTCCATACGGGTGTTCATGAATGTATGCCCATGGACAGGCTCGTGAATGTGTTTGTATGTGCTCGCTCACGTGCGCACGCGCGTATGTGTATTTATGTATTTGTCCCTCTGTCGATCTGAATGTCCACATTATGTGTTCATATGATACAGCTGTTGTCTCCTTCACTTCACAGATTTTGACATGGAGAATAATGAGTTATGACTTAAAAAAACAATAACACTAACCTTGCCACTGACTCAACACTAACTATTGAACCTCACAGAATAATGGGCAGCAGTGGGGGTAATGAGAACTTCCCATATTTGTTTTTGTTACAAAATTCCTGGGTGAAGAACTGATAGATGTACAAAAGGTGAAGTAAAATAACATTTACCTTAATGACGTCTGTACAGAAGTCGTTCAATGTCAGGTATCATCCAAACAGTACCAAATGTGTACATGTACAGGAAACAAATGGTGACTTAGTCAAATCTTTTGTCTGACGCATCAATGTTCACCTTTTATCACAAACTGATCTGAACTGGTATTCACTGTTGCTGTTTATATGTTTATTTACATTTCCACAGTGAAACAATGATTGAGATAGGCTTAACACATTCCGTACCGCGTCACGAGATCCTCGTGACTCAGATTTCTCTCTCTGTGGACCGCGTCACGAGGATTTCGTGCCCTGAACCATAGTTTCAGTTTCGAGTATGTAAAAAGAAAATGACCGCATTGCTGACGTGAATCCTGTTCCGGTAAAGGGAGTATACTGTTGTCATTTCCTTTCTGCGTTTACACGACGTTTGAAGCGGCAAAAATGGCAAAAAACAGCAGGCATAATTTGAGTGTTTCTGAAGTCTCTCTCCTAACATTACTTGGTCAATAGTTAGTACAGTGACCTATTTTCTTGGTAGGAAAAGGGTTAAGGTTTGGAGTGTAGTGTGTTGTAGTGGTGGCAGTAGTAGTCGTAGTAGTTGTCGTAGTTAGCCCTGATACGGCTCTATGCAGTCGGCTGGGCTTTAAACAACAATAACAATAACAGTAGTCATAGTTGTGGTGGTGGTGGTGGTGGTAGTAGTAGTAGTAGTAGTAGTAGTAGTAGTAGTAGTAGTGAAGTTGTTCATTTTTTACATTTTTGAATTTTCGCAGATGAGCTGAGAAACTTTACTGCACACAGATTGTCACAAACGTGTTCGTACGCACATGAGCATTCTTCTGATTGTTTGTGTGTGTCTGTATGTACGCGTGCATGTGTGCATGCCTTCGCAGTGTTTGAGAGTGTGTGTAATCTGTGTGTTTAGTTGCATATGCACACCAGTGTGTGAAGAGGGGTAAGTTTTCAGATTTGAGCACCATGTGCTGAGCATGTGCGTACATGTAATAGTGTGTATAATTATGTGTAGGCAAGTGTATGAGAGCGTGGTTTCATGTGCTTATCTCAGTCCCAGTGTGTGTGTGCGTGTGTGTGTGTGTGTGTGCTTGTGTGTGTGTGTGTGCGTGCGTACACGTGTGTTGTGTTGGTATGTGGTTGTTGTGTGACACAGTGTGTGTGTGAGTGTGTGTGTGTGAAGTGTGTGGTGTGCCAGTGTGTGTGGTGTGAGTGTGTGAGTGTGTGTGTGTGTGTGCACAGTGTGTGTGTGGTGTGTGTGTGTGCACGGTGTCTGTGTGTATGTGTGTGTGTGATATGTGTGTTTACACAGTGTGTGTGTGTGTGTGTGTGTGTGTGTGTGTGTGTGTGTGTGTGTGTGTGTGTGTGTGTAAGTACAGGGTACATGCGTGTCTGTCTACATGTCTATCTGTATGTTCAATCGACGTGCTGAAAAGTTCTATCTATACTTTCCTCCTTCCTGACATGGTAAAGAGGAGAACAGTTTAAATGGCTCTGAGTAACATTTCCAACACTAACCCAATCCCTAACCTAGTACTACCACTGAACCTCTAAATGAACAATGACGGATTAAAGGGAATGAAGAACATTCTCACAAGACTTTCTTTCTTATCTCCTTGACGTGAAAAGGTTAGATGCAATAAACTTAGCCTTGTTTTTCTTTATTCAATATCTGTTGATAATAATAATAATAATAATAATAATAATAATAATAATAATAATAATAACATAGGTAAGGACTCCTGTTGTGCTAAAATCAATAAAAAGAAAGAGAAATAGCATTTACCTTGGACGGAGAGAGACAGAGAGAGAAACTGAGAGACACACAGAGAGACAGACAGACAGACAGACAGACAGAAAAGACAGAGAGAGATAGAGAGAGACAGACACAGACAGAAAGGCAGTCAGACATACAGAGAGACAGAGACAGACACAGAGAGAGACATACGCAGAGGCAGACAGACAGAGACAGACGGAGAGAAAAAGGCAAATACAGAGAAAGACAGACAGAAGACACAGACAGACACAGACAGACAGACTCAGAGAGAGGAACATACAAGTAGAGAAGGACTGATTGAGTGAGTCTAGTGCCCATAAGTGCGGTTTCACGGCTTCAGACATTTTCTTCTCCGTTTTTCACAATAAAGAAGAACAGAATTTCAATAGGAGTGTGCGTATGGATTAAATGTTGGAGGAAAAATGATAAACAACATTCGTTACGCAGATGACACCTTGGTAATTGCAGAAAATGAAAGGGACCTACAAAACCTTGAGAATATACTAGAAGTAGAAAGCAAAAATAAAGGGTCGGAGCTAAATAGCAAGAAGGCTGAAGTCATGGTAATTATTAAAAGATATGAAATCCCCTCAAGCAAAATAACAGCAAACGGCACAACCTTGAGACCTTGGGTAAAAAAGGGACCACTGGACGAGGCAGCAGGGAAGTTTCAGTCTTTTTCTCATGATTTTATATTTGGTGTTTGTTTGTGGCCGTACATTCACGCTTGACAAGGGCCAGTTGGCCGAAGATTTGTGCTTGTCTTGTCTTGTATTGTATTGAATACGCGTTCTGATTCACACACATACGGGAAGGGAACCACATAGACAGGAAAAACAACAACAAAAAACTGAAAACCAATATACGCAGTACCAAAGAAATAAGAGGGAAGCAGGGAGAATTTTTATTATATTGATCAAAGAACATTAACTCTTGAGAGTCACGTAGGACTTATCTCCCATATTGCAGAACTTCTCAAATTCAACACAGTTTGCGCTACCCATTCAGCTAGCATAGAAGCAGATACAAAGCACAAAAACCGTAGCAAACTGTGTTGGATTTGAGAAGTTTTGCAATATGGGAGATAATTCCTACGTGACTCTCAAGAGTTATGTTATAATGGCTACCGGGCTAAACCTATCTCTCAGTAAAAAGGCTACTCACTTGCGAAGCTTTCATCGGCGATTCGGGCGACTTCTTCAGCGCAATTGCTAGGTTTGAGATCTGGCTTCAGTGCGCACTGCCGTGAACGAACTCACGACAGCGCGACTGAACGAGTTTGCGTCGGCCCCGGTCACGGTTCAGTGTGGGGTTCCTTGCGGCGATGTAGACTGCCTCCTTTACTCCCCTCTGGAACCATCGTGCTTCTTTGTCGAGAACTTGCACACTGTCCTTTTCAAAGTGATGTTGGGTGTGGGTCAGATGTTCCCCCACTGGAGAGGATTCACTTTGTGTTCTTTTTTGTCTTTGCAAGAGTTGCTCATATAATACGTTGGAGTTGGAATTTGTTAAGAGGGATTCACGCACTCGGACATCCATACACGCTTCGCATTACAGCTTATCTCATTCGTCGCATGGACAATTCATACACGCTACGCTCTAATTATACATATGATTCGTCCACGGACAATTCCACAACGACGCAACTACTGCATACTCTCGTCGCACGGACAATTCCTCACGCACCTCTAATACTAGCATTATCTATTGTCGACTGGACTCATCCCTACCCCTAATTACATCCTATCCATTCGTCAGGAATCTATACCGCAGCTAATTACATCACTCTCATCGTCACAGGCATTCTCCGCTACGCCTAATACAACACTTCTCATCTCCTGGGACTTCAACACGCTACGCCTATCTAATCCTATCTCACGCACACTGGGCATCATACACGCTACGCCTAATCTCAATCACTCTCATTCGCAGGCAATCATAACCTAGCCTATCTCAATCACTACTCATTGTCAAGGGAATCATACACGTACGCTCTATCTACAATCGATTCATCTCACATGGACATCCATACACGCTACGCTAATCTCATCACTATCTCTGCACTGGATTCCATAACGCTAGTGTTCTATTTAGCATTTTTCAAGAGTTCATGCACTGGACAATTCCATACACGCTACGCTCTAATTCTACAAGCATTGATTCATTCGCACACTGGACAATTCCATACACGCTACGCCCTAATCTACAATCACTATCTATTCGTCACCTGGGACAATTCCATACACGCTACGCTCTAATCTACTATGCATTATCTCATTCGTCACACTGGGACAATTCCATACACGCTTCGCTCTAATCTACTAGCATTATCTCATTCGTTCACTGGGACAATTCCATACACGCTTCGCTCTAATCTACTAGCATTATCTCATTCGTTCCACTGGGACAATTCCATACACGCTACGCTCTAATCTACTAGCATTATCTCATTCGTCCACTGGGACAATTCCATACACGCTACGCTCCTAATCTACTAGCATTATCTGATTCGTCGCACTGGGACAATTCCATACACGCTATCGCCCTAATCTACAAGCACTATCTGATTCGTCGCATGGGACAATTCCATACACGCTACGCCCTAATCTACAGACTATCTGATTCGTTCGCACTGGGACAATTCCATACACGCTACGCCCTAATCTACTAGCATTATCTGATTCGTCACACTGGGACAATTCCATACACGCTACGCTCTAATCTACTAGCATTATCTGATTCGTCGCACTGGGACAATTCCATACACGCTACGCCCTAATCTACAATCACTATCTGATTCGTCGCACTGGGACAATTCCATACACGCTTCGCTCTAATCTACTAGCATTATCTGATTCGTCGCACTGGGACAATTCCATACACGCTACGCCCTAATCTACTAGCATTATCTGATTCGTTGCACTGGGACAATTCCATACACGCTACGCCCTAATCTACTAGCATTATCTATTCGTGCACTGGGACAATTCCATACACGCTACGCCCTAATCTACTAGCATTATCTGATTCGTTGCACTGGGACAATTCCAACACGCTACACCCAAATCTACTAGTTTTATCTGATCCGTTGCACAACAGAAGATTATGGACAGGATTAGGAGTCAAAGGGTTAAATTTTTGCTTTACTAACATGGCTGACAACACAGGATGCTAGTGGACAGGATGCAGGAGTCAAAGGGTTAAGTTAAAAAAGCACTTTTTGAAAATTCCTTGGTACACTTTGGCCTCTGTTAACTGTTTATCAGTATACATGCCTGTATCAGTACGGAAGCAGATGTTTTCCAGCCCACATATCCCGATGAACAACTCATCCCCCGGGAGAAATTTGCACTCACCTAATGCTAGAGCTACACGTGTGAATTCTTGACAAGTACAGTAGAGGAAGAAGACCGCAACCCGATCTGTTAGTTATATCTCATCATTGGCTTTATGGTTAAGGAAATATTGTCTTCACCTAGTTGATAGACAGCTGAGCACTTGGGCATTGACTTGGGGGGGGGGGGGGTTCTGTCATTTGAGACGAGTTTATACAGAATAGCTAGTTGTGTTGTGATTCAGACCTTTACTTATTTATTTATTTACTTTATATGTATGTTCCTTTTTTGAAGGTACGATACACAGATACACATGTCAACCAATAAAACCAAGATTATTCCAGCGAAAGGCTGATGAAAGACCAGTATAAAATATAGACTAGGTAAAACATAATCTAGGTAGAGCCGCAGGGCCTGGCCAGCTCATGGGTTTATGTGCAGGCTTAAAGGCGTATACACACAAACACACACACACACACACACACACACACACACACACACACACACACACACACACACACACACACACCACACTCATACACTCACAGATATACTCATACAAACACACATACATACATAGACATAGACACATACCCACAGACACCCATAGACACACACACACACCTCATAACAACACACACACACACAGAAACACACACACACACACACACACACACACACACACACACGCAGACCCCCCCCCTCCCCTCCGCGCACACCAAGAAGTTTGCGGGACATAATCTCGCTCAGGTCAAAATACATATCGACTTTTGTGTGACATCAAAGTTTAATTCAGTTTATAATAATAATAATAATAATAATAATAATAATAATGTTTATTTGTATAGCGCATATTCCATATAAAAACATGCTCACCAGCGCTTTACATTTCCCAAGAAAGGCAAAAGGTGATAAAAAAAATTTCACAATTACATACACAATAAGATAACAACAAACATTAAAGCTATACAAGTAAGAAGACACATAAGAAACCACAGAATATTAAAATTTAAACACTGACTTATGTAATGAAGAAAGATTAACAGATTTTTTATATAGAATAAAGAGGCATACTGTGTTTATATATTGCTGCGTGTGGTGTGCTTGCGTACATGTGTGTGTGTGTGTACGTGTGTGTGTGCGTGCGTGTGTGTTGCTGTGCGCGTGTGTGTTTGTAAGAATGTGTGTGTGTGTGTGTGTGTGTGTGTGTGTGTGTGTGTGTGTGTGTGTGTGTGTGTGTGTGTGTGTGTGTGTGTGTGTGTGTGTGTGCGTGTGCTATGTTTGCATGCGGTTTATGCATGCAATAGTTGTACATAAAATTATAATCAATATTTTGAATGAAGATAAAAACAGAAAAATTCTAATCTAGTTTCACACGCTGTAACACCTAATCTCCGGACACAGTATAGCTCACGAACGAGGGAGTGTCAACCCCGTACAGAAAGACACCGTGAAATAGTCCGGCAGTTTTTTTTTTTTTTTTTGTCATTCTTATTCCTATTGCTGCTTAAAGCCCAGCCGACTGCGTGGAGCCACATCAGGACTATAACCGTTTCAATAAACACACAGTACTTCAACAGGAAAGAAAAAAGGAACAGAAAATCAAGTACACATATCGATGCATTCGTGCACATAATCTAAAGAGATGCCCCTGGCGTTGACCATTCCGTCCAGTTTATCACACAGGGCATTTAAAAAAACATACCTGAACATAAATTTAAACATAACTGAGGACATTAAAACATATATAAAAACGGGACTAAATTACCAGAAATTGCTTCCGCATATCTCATTTCCATAGATTCAAACATGCGCTTAATATATGTATCCAATTATCAATCCTAAGAGAAAGTATGTAAGACTTTATCGAACCCATACAGGTGAATGGACCAGCAAGGCAGAAAACGATAGGAAGAAATAACAGAAAGCAAAGGAACAAGGCAGATACAAAAAGAGTGACAGAAAAGAGGAAATTTTTAGCACAGAATTTCCAAAAAGGTGAGGATACAATTTACATTGAAAAAGCCCCCGGCATCCCCACGGGGCGAGGGGGGAGGGGGGGGGGCAGTCAAGCCAAGCTCTTAGACGAACCATACGTATAGTTTGGTTTATCTTGTTTTGCTGCTGTTCCTACTCCAGAAACGCCCTGGCGGCATTGATTCCACGCCGCTCATTCCGACGTCACAAAACAACAAACAACAACAACAACAACACATCATTTATCATCATCATCATCATCATCATTATGTGCCCTGCCGAATGGCGTTGGTGATCGTGGCCCTTCATACGAATCTGTCCCTTGTCGTTGCAAGTACGTCTTCCACCATCTCTGTCTTAAGCCACCCTGCAGGTCCGTCCAATATTTCTTCCCTGGGACTACTGGTGATCTCTTTCCCTCCAGCTTTCCTGTTGTGACCAGGCGCTCTAATTCCCCTTTACTCATAAAATGTCTTATAAACACACCACCAACCGTAAATCCATTCAGTCGAAGTCCCAGTGTCAGAAAGCTCACAGGAACCAGATGATAAAGATATCAAGCCATCACAGGGACACCCGCCGGAGGAGACACTGCGCTTCTGCTGGGTCAGTTTGGAAGAGTTCAAAGGAGCTTGATCTGATCCAGGTTTACTATGGACACTGCCTACTAAGCCGTGTGCTTAAGACAACTTACGCTCAGTTGAAAGAGCCAAACCGAACGAAAGACCCTCCTCCCCCGCTTCCCTGGTAAATGTGACATCACCACCATCAGCCCTGTAACGACAGCACCCCCGTGAACCATTCACACCCAGGACTCCTCATCATCATCATCAAGTGCCCTGCCACACGGCGTTGGCGATGATGGCCTTCCATCTGTTCCTATCCCTTGTTGCCGCAAGCACATCTTCCACCATCTCTGTCCTCAGCTACCCTGCAAGTCCGTCCAATATTTTTTCCCTGGATCTACCTGATGCTCTCTTTCCTTCCAGCTTCCTGTTGTGACCAGGTGTTCTAATTCCCCTTTCCTCATAAAATGGCCTGTAAATGTTGCCTGTCTTTTCCTAGTCTTCCTTATCAATGATCTCTTGTGTCTGCCTCCATCAAGACTGTCTCGTTTGTTTTCTTTGCTGTCCATGGAACTCTCAACATTCTTCTTAGAAACCACATCTCGGCTGCCTCAATCTTGTTCTGGCTTTGCTTGTTGACTGTCCACGCCTCACAACCGTACAATAGTATCAGTTTTATATGACATTCAAGAACTCTCCTCCAGGAACACTAACTTGAATTTTCTCAGGCGTAGAAATGTTAGAGGAATACGAAACTGAGGACACTACAAGATAATAATAATAATAATAAATATTTTATTTATATAGCGCAAAATCTTGACAAAATCAAATCTAAGCGCTGAGCGTATACATGCACACATACCTACATACATATGAGCGTATACATGGATACATACATGCTTACATACTTACATACATAAATCTAAGCTGAGCGTATACATGCATACATACATACATACATAAATCTAAGCGTATACATACATACATACATACATACGCACATGCATACATAACAACTACAATATCTATACAGCGCAAATCTCGACAAAATCAAATCCAAGCTCCGAAAAGACACACACGCACACACGCACGCACGCACACACACACACACACACACACACACACACACACACACACACACACACACACACACACACACACACACACACACACACATGCATGGCCACAAATGGGGAGAAAAGAATAAAAGCAATAAAAGCAAGAATAAAACCAATGGAAAACCACAGAGAGCACACCATATACAATTATATATTAAAACAAAGTGATTCCCCTCCGAGCGGAGACAGGCTGCAGAGGGGGTTGAGTGAGGTTAGGATTTTATGCAGAGGAGAAAAGGTGAGTTTTGAGATCAGGACAAGAGGGGTCACAGACTCAGGGACATTTTCACGATGCCATAATAATTGCTGATTTCATCATAATAATGGGGATTGACAAGCACTCTTACCAACAAATGCCTATCAGTTAACACCAGGAAGAGAGTTCTTGAATGTTATATAAAACCAATACTGTTGTATGGATGTGAGGCGTGGACAGTCAACAAGCAAAGCCAGAACAAGATTGAGGCAGCCGAGATGTGGTTTCTAAGAAGAATGTTGAGAGTTCCATGGACAGTAAAGGAAAAAAACGAGACAGTCTTGATGGAGGCAGACACAAGTAGATCACTGATAAGGAAGATTAGGAAAAGGCAGGCAACATTTATAGACCATTTTATGAGGAAGGGAGATCTGGAGCACCTGGTCACAACGGGAAAGCTGGAGGGAAAGAGAGCACCAGGTAGACCCAGGGAGAGAATGCTGGACGGACTTGCAGAGTGGCTGAGGGCGAGGAGGGTAGAGGAGATGCTAGGGGCAACGAGAGAGAGAGAGAGAAGATGGATGTCCATGATCGCCAACGCCACGCGGCAAGGCATCTGATGATGATGAATGGGGATGATGATCATGATGCTATGACGTTCTATCTAGGATGGTGACTTCGTGACAGGGCTGTGCTCTACGCTTATTATCATAATATATGATGATCATCATGCTGTGGAGTTCCGTCATAGGTTGAGACTGCGTGACGGGACTAGCAATATTCTAGGCGTATTATCATAATACATCCTGACTTCAACTAGTCCCAAATACATAATTATATTAACATAGATAGGAGTAATAAACTCATATCCTTTTCCGTAAATGAACCAAGCATCAAATAAGAGTCACCTTCAATTGTTGGTATCTTTGCACAATGAATAAAACCTTTGAAAATGAGTGGGTTTTTTTTTTCTTCGTTCTTCCGTTTTCTCCCTCTAGGATAAAAAAAGGGAAATTGTTTCATATCTAGCGTGGAGATGTGTATGTCTGTGACAAAAATGTGTTGAATGAACCCAGTAGTAAACAAGTCACATTCAGTTGACGGTATTCTCGCACAACGAATAAAAACTTTGAAAATGAATGTTTTTTGTTTTTTTTCATTCTTCCGTTTCCCAATTTTAAGAAAGAATGACGAGCCCCCATTGGGAATATTCTCCATCGCATGGCACCTGTGACATTAGTGCGTGTGGTATTCATTCCGAGCGCTGAGACATCATCTTGAGAAATTGAAACTAAAACTGAAACTTAGAAAAAAAAATTGTTTAATATCGACATGAGTGGTGTATGTCAAAGAAAAAAAGTGTTAACAAGATTTTATTCAACTCTTTATGGATGAATCTTAAACCAAATTTGGTCAAAGGTGGAGAACGTCAGAGAGTTGCAATGCGAGAGTTTGGAGGACACAATCTTAAGGTCAAAGACCAAAGAAGTGCCTAAAATCAGAACTTTTTGAGTATTTCCTTTGGAACTTTGTACAACATCTAAAATATCTTTTTTGTCCCCTCGTGTGACAATCTACCAGTGTCCTCTCTCCACATCAAGTTTTAATTCAACTGAAGCTTCTTCAAGTGCAGACTCTAGATTTTCTGTGAATGTCTATTTCGTATAAAGAGAGATTGATAGAATGGCTTGAACATTTATTTGCGTGTCATCTTTTTTGTCCCATATTTTGCACCGCTTCTGTGAAAACTGCACCCATGCCGTTCATTCAGGGTTTTCGACACGTCTCGAAACTTACTCTGTAAAAGGGGTCATCATAACAGCAGAGTCATCATCATCATCATATGCACTGCCGCATGGCGTTGGCGATCATGGCCCTCCATACGAATCTATCCCTTGTCGCTGCGTGCACATCTCCCATCTTCTGTCTTCATCCACCCTGCAAGTCCGTCCAATACTTTCTACCTGGTGGTCTCTTTCCCTCCAGCTTTTCTATTGTGACCAGGTGCTCTTATTTCTATTTCCTCATAACACGGCCTAAAAATTTTTTGCTTGTCTTTTCCTAATCTTCTTCATTAATGATCTTCTTGTGTCTGCCTCCTTCCAGACTGTCTCGTTTGTTTACTTTGCTGTCCATGGAACTCTAAACATTCTTCTTAGAAACCGCATTTCATTTGCCTCTATTCAGTTCAGACTTTGCGTGTTGACTGTCCACGCCTCTCAACCGTTTAACAGTATCGGTTCTATATAACACTCAGTGACTCTCTTCCTGATGCTAATTGATAGGCATTTGTTGGTAAGAACGTTTTTCATCTTCTTGAATGCTGTTTTGGCTTGGCCGATTCTGCTGGCTATTTCTGATGTGCATCTGCCGTCTGGTGAGATGAATGTTCCCAGATATTTAAACTTATCAACCTGTCTCAAGTTGTGCCATTTGCTGTTATTTTGCATGAGGAGAGTTGGTTTTTTTTTGTTTTTTGTTTTTTGTGTGTGTATATGTTTTTTTTTAATTTTTTTATTTTTTTTTTTATTTTTTTTTTTTTACTGATTATCACGAATTCAGTCATCTTGCTATTTAGCCACAGCCCAGTTAGACATACATAAGTAACAGTAAAATATATGAAATCTCCTCATGCAAAATAACAGCAAATGGCACAACCTTGACACAGCTTAATAAGTTCAAATACCTGGGAACGGTCATTTCATCAGACGGCAGATGCACACCGGAAATAGCCGGCAGAATCGGCCAAGCCAAAACATCATTCAAGAAGATGACAAGCATTCTTACCAACAAATGCCTATCAATTGACATCAGGAAGAGAGTTCTTGAATGTTATATAGAACCAATACGGTTGTACGGATGTGAGGCGTGGACAGTCAACAAGCAAAGCCAGAACAAGATTGAGGCAGCCGAGATGTGGTTTCTAAGAAGAATGTTGAGAGTTCCATGGACAGCAAAGAAAACAAACGAGACAGTCTTGATGGAGGCAGACACAAGTAGATCACTCATAAGGAAGATTAGGAAAAGACAAGCAACATTTATAGGCCATTTTATGAGGAAGGGGGATTTGGAGCACCTGGTCACAACGGGAAAGCTGGATGGAAAGAGAGCACCAGGTAGACCCAGGAAGAAAATGCTAGACGGACTTGCAGAGTGGCTGAAGACGAGGAGGGTGGGGGAGATGCTTGGAACAACAAGAGATAGAGACAGATGGAAGTCCATGATCACCAACGCCATGCGGCAAGGCACTTGATGATGATGAGATGATGATGATGATGATGATGATGATGATGAATTTGCATTGATTTGAATAATATATTCCTATCCCTCTCTGTGGACAGTCAAACCATCAAACAAGGATCACCGTCAGTTGACCGTATTCTCGCACAACGAATGAGAGTTTTTTTTAATTGTTCCGTTTCCTCCGTCTATGAAAAAAGGGAAACAGTTTCATACCGACCGGAGTGAGTGTGTTTGTTTGTGTGTGTGTGTGTGTTGTGTGTGTGTGTGTGTGTGTGTGTGTGTGTGTGTGTGTGTGTGTGGTGTGTGTGTTGTGTGTGTTGTGTGTTTGACAAAATGTGTTAGCAAGATTTTTCCAATTGTTTATGGATGGAGCTTAACATAATTTGCGTCAAAGGTGTAGAACGTCAGAGAGTAGCCATGCATGATTTTGGAGGACTCAATCTCAAGATGAAGGTCATACAGGCCATAGAAACGCCTAAAATCAGCGCTTTTTTTGAATACATTCTTAGGAACTTCGTACAATATCTAAAAATCTTTTTTTTCTTCTTTTTTCCACTTGAGTAACAGTCTACCAATGTCCTCTCTTCACATCAAGTTTTAATTCAACTGAAGCTTCTTCAAGGGCAAAATCTGAATTTTCTGTAAATGTCTATTTTACATAAAAGAAGATTGTTAGAAAGGCTTGAACATATTTTTTACGTGTTACATTTTTTGTCCCATATTCTGCATCTCATCTGTGAAAGTTCACCCATGCCGTTCATTCAGCGTTTTCAACTCTCCGAAACAGGGGTCATCATAACTGCAGTCATCATCATCAGGTGCCCTGCCGCTTGGCGTTGACGATCATGGCCCTCCATATGCATCTATCCCTTGTTGCTGCAAGTACATCTTCCATCCTCTCTGTCCTCAGCCACTCTGCAAGTCCGTCCAACATTTTCTCCCTGGTTTTGTCTGGTGCTCTCTTTCCCTCCTGCTTTCCTGCCGTGACCAGGTGTTCTAATTCCTTTTTCCTCATAAAATGTCCTATAAATGTTGCTTGTCTTTTCCTACTCTTGTTTATTAATGATCTTCCTGTGTCTGCCTCCTTCAAGACTGTCTCGTTTCTTTTCTTTCTGTCCATGGAACTCTCAACATTCTTCTTAGAATCCACATTTCATTTGCCTCAATTTTGTTCTGACTTTGCGTGTTGACTGTCCACGCCTCACAACCGTATAACATTATCGGTTCTATATAACACTGAAGAACTCTCTTTCTGATGTTAATCGATAGGCATTTGTTGGTAAGAACGCTTTTCATCTTTTTGAATGCTGTTTTGACTTGGTCGATTCTGCTGGCTATTTCTAATCTGTAGCTGCCGTCTGGAACAGCAAATTATTTTTTCTTATTTTATTATGTTTTTTGTAGGATCATCGCAATCAGGGAGGTTACTTTTGTGCTCACTTTTTTTTCTTGTCCCATTTTCTACGCCACCTTAATGACCACAGGAGCTGGGACAGTTTTTGCAGTGCGATGATGATGTATGGCGATGAGGATGATAACCATGATGCTTGTGGAGTTCCATATGGGACTAATATTTCATGACAGAGCTGTACTCTAAAGTTTACTATGATGATTTATCCTGGCGTCACCCAGGCCCGATAGATACAGACATCTGAGTTGTTCAGACATCTGAAGATTTGAGCAACACCCTTAGTGACACGTCCCTGAAGTGGATAAGACTTGACTGTGTGATCCCTCGAAGTTGTACAACACTTCAAATAACTAGGGTCATACAAGTCAACTTGATGCCACATGTAGCAAAGACATCAAAGCAAGAATTGCCCAAGCCAAACAAAGGATGGTCCATCTTACTAACATTTGGAAAGACATATATTTAGGAAATGAGCTCAAACTTATAATACTCCAAACACTAATTTGGCCCGTTATGTTATATGGAAGTGAAGGACAGACTCTTAAAGCTGCAGATGAAAACAATAAAATGTGCAGAGATGTGGTTCTACAGAAGACTCCTAAGAATAAGCTGGACTGAAAGACGAACACGCCGAAGCAGTCTGGAAGAAACTGAACAAACAACCTGAACTTTTAGGGCTGGTTAGGAAAATGAAAATAAAAAACTTTGGACATGCTATGAGACATCAGAGCGGTCATGTAATGAAGATCGTGGCCCAGGGCAAAATGGAAGGCAAGAGACGACAAAGATGACCGCCGACTTTCTATGTAGAGAACATAGCCAAGTGGACGAAGTTACCGAAAGATAAAATCCACAGAAGGACTGCAGACAGAAGGGAATGGAGACAGCTGACGGACCATGCATCAGCGGCTACCATCAAGAATGATGGCGCCGACATGTGAACAGGTGAACAGGTGTGATTCCAGTCTCTCCAATGAACCCATACCACGCTTAATTGAGAATGACGCCATAAAATCCAACGATGACATTTGAAAGGCCTTACGGGGAGATTTGAACCCTCAAACTTCCATTCGGTAGTCCGGTATGCTAATTACTACACCACGGTGACTGGTATGACAACAGAGTGTGGAGGACCAGAGAATCTGGGACATTTATCACAATGCTGATGACAGTCATCATGACACTGCAAAGCTCCGTTTCGGATTGTTAATGCGTGACAGGGCTGTACTCCGTGCTTCCTTTCACGATGCATCATGGCGTCAACCAAGCCCCAAGACACGGCCACACCTGTAGTCGTTGGCCAGGAACATTAACCCTTTGACCCCTGCACTATATCCTCCAACTGTAAAATCTTAACTCTTTGACTCCCACACCACGACCACCAGCTTTCTGCAAGAAGCTGGTGGTGGATAGGCGAGGGGGTCAAAGAGTTGAAGTTTTTGCTTTACTAGCAGAGTTGACAATGCAGGATACTGGAGGACAGGGTTGCAGGAGTCAAAAGGTTAAGCAACACCTTTTACGACGCATTTATGAAGTGATGAGAGCCAGTGCCTGGTTCCAAGACTTCCGAACGAGCCCCTAGCGTGCTCAACTCTGGATAGGATGCTGGGGAAGCTGAGAAATCTCTCATTGGTGTGACTTGGTGGGAATTTCGTTCTTTCAACCTCCCGGAGTTATCTATCGGTCTGTTGTGCTCATCATCTTGGCTCGGTGACTGGTTCTTTGGCGGGTTTTGATACAGCGTCCACGTCGACTAAAATTTTACGGTGGCTCCAGTTGTGTGTGTTGTTGTGTGTGTGTGTGTGTGTGTGTGTGTGTGTGTGTGTGTGTGTGTGTGTGTGTGTGTGTGTGTGTGTGTGTGTGTGTGTGTTTGTGTCTGTGTGTGTGTTATGTGTATGTGTATGTATGTGTATGTGTGTGTTGTGTGTATCTGTGTGTGCGTGTCTGTGTGTTGTGTGTATGTATGTGTGTGTGTGTGTGCGCGCGCGCGCGCATGTGGTGTGTACGTGTGTGTGTGTGTGTGTGTGTGTGTATGTGTGTCTGTGTGTGCATTAGTGCTTCGCCAAAACGTCACTGCTGGTCGCTAAAGCTAAAACAGCGTGACCTATTCCCTCACATGTCTGTGTCCTGCTGAATATGTATGTAAAATCATGCACACACACACACACACACACACACACAGACACACACACACAGACACACACACACACACAAACACACACACACACAGAGACACACACACAAACACACACACACACACACACACACACAGACACACGCACACACACAGACACCAACGCCATTTCGGTTCGGAAATCAATTTATGCTGGGTGCCTTTCATGTTGGTCTTCATGGCAACAACGTAGTTGACAGAGCAGCTAAATCCGGTGCCCTCCATTCTGAAAATTCCATAGAATTACATGTTAACACCTCGGTAAAAGAAGCTTACAACTCGCTGGAATTAGCATCATGGATTCGATTTCATGAACATTTAAATGAAAATTTGTGTCTCAAAAAGAATCAAACTTACAGTTCAAAATATCTGTAAAAATTTGCAGTATTCTCGTTATATCATTTGAGATTAATTGTTATGACATATTTTCGCATTCAACTGAACGCTTTGAAAACAAAATATTGTAACAACGTTTTATGTATTTGTGGCGAACAATTCACATTGTATCACTGTTTGTTTTACTGCAGAAAGCTTCGTTCCTTTTTACCAAAGACGTTTACACAAGGAAACTATCTTGAAACGCATTTTAAAGAAGTTGTATCGGATCAAGTTTTGTTAGTTAAAATTTCAGAATCATTGGTTCACAGTCTGTTAATGCGTTACTTTAAGATTATTATTATAATTATGATTTTTGTTTTGTTTTGTTTTGTTTTTATGACGATTTTTCTTTTACATTATTGATGTTAGCGTTGTTCTAGTTTCATTTCTCTGTTCATCCATATCCTTTTTCTTAAGACCTTGCCGCTTCCTTTTAATTTTTTTTACGTCCCTTACTCTGTTCCCCTCTCCCCTCCACCCCCCCCCCCCTATTTCATCCTCCATGCCATTTTTCCCGTCTAATATCACTTATAGTGAAAAGACGTTAAATCAAGCAACGAACGAACGAACACACAGACACACACACACTCACACACACACACACACACACACACACACACACACACACACACACACACACACACACTAACACAACATATACACACTAGCACACACACATATACACGTACACACACACACACACATACACACACACACACACACACACGCACACACACACACTACAGCAGGTTGTGTAGCTCTGTTTACAAAGCTGTGTACTGAACATCTGATGTCTGGTTGGAGGTTCCATCGCAACCAGCAACTTAATTAAAAACTGGCCCGCTGGCCGTCCACAATGATAATGCTCCAAATCACTTTGGTGGTGTCAGCTTAGTGTTTCATAGTTCTACTTCTGATCTTTCCATCTGTTATTTCTACGTTGACCTTACCAGAGCTGAGGCTTTCGTTACGTAGTGATAGCAGGAAACTTGAAAGCCTGTCGCTGTTAATGAACTGACTCATTAATACGATTCTTTTAGACAGTCGATGGTCGTCCTTTAGCCCCGTAAAGATGTTAAGGTGATGTGATTCATCTCCACTGACATCTGCTTGAGAAACAAGATTGTTTTTGTTTTTTTGTTGTTGTTTTTTCAAATTCGAAATGAAAACTGTTTGTCTCTTGAGTGACAATCGGGTACAGTCTACTCATAACGAAACGAAATTTTGAAAGACAAACCTTTACTGTATATTCTTATAAAATTACAGCTACAGGCGACAGTGGAAATTGATCAACTATCGTACACACTGCTGTATGCGAAAACGTATCAATGATGATGAAACACAGACACAAACCAACAACCAACCAACCAACCAACCACCAACCAACCAACAACTAACCAACCAACCACCAACCAATCAACCAACACCGACCGACCGACCGACCGACCAACCAACCAACCAAACAACCAACCAAACAACCAACCGACCAAACAAGCAAACCATTAAACAAACAAACAAACAAACAAACAAAAACACGAACGTCAAACAAGATGGGTAAAAGAAGAATAGAGAGCATCACGTTTTTTTTTTTAACATTTGAGCTATAACTAGTCTTAAAATTATTCAAAAAACGAACCGAAACAAGGATTGACCTAGAGTCATCTACTATTTATCTTGCAAGGAAAATTGCGTTGGCTGGTCCGTGGTTTTTCTGTAGAAGATCTCCCAGCTGCAAGCGAAATACACATCAATTGAATGAAAACAAAACAAATCTTCACTCTGGGATCGCATACTTCCTGGCGTCCTGTTTTTCTGCGTCCTGTTTTCCTTATCTCTGGGAAGGACCCAATCAGGACGGGATGGTGTCTTACAATGATTTTGAAATAGACTGGCGGGGTTCAAACCTACAGCCGTCCAGTCTTTGGTCCGTGGTGCTAACCACTGCACCATGGTATCTGGTGTATTTCTGGAGATATGTTGGAACGGAATATTTTCCAAATGGCGGGTGTGTGGATACTGTCAAACGCCTTACTAAAATCAATGAGTGGAAAACCAGGTACGAGAAGTCATACAGGTATACCTTGAAGAGAGACGTTTCAGGAACAGAAAAAACACGAAAGAAGAATAAGAATGCGTATTTAATACAACAAGACAAGACAGGCGCAAATTTTCGGCCAACTGGCCTTTGTCAAGCGTAAGATTACAAACAAACAAACACCAGATACAAAAATCTTTTTCTCCTAATTTTTGCATCTGGTGTATGTTTGTTTGTAATCTTACGCTTGACAAAGGCCAGTTGGTCGAAAATTTGCGCCTGTCTTGTCTTGTTGTATTAAATAGGTGTTCTTATCATTTTTTTCGTGTTTTTTTCTGTTCCTGTTTGCTTGAACGCGGACAGTCACACTTGTTTTGGATAGACATTTTAGTTTTGTCCGAATTTGATGTTGTTGTGAAATCGCAGTTCCTGCTGGACATTGTTGTGGTGTCCTGTTAAAGATTCATGCAATTTGAAACACGTCAGGCATGTCCAGTCCTACTTTCAGTTTCAGTTTTTCAGGTTGACGTCTTCGAGCTTGGAGTGAATTCCATAAGCGCTGCCTTCACTGACGTCACTGGTGACATGCGATGGAGAAGATCCAAAATGATCATGGCACAAGCCTGAAACCTGCACATAAACCCATAAGCTGGAAAAAAAAGAGTCCAGTCCTGAATACGGACGTTGTCTGCTACGTTCAGGATAAGATACCGGTCAGAATATTGATCCAAACAACATTCAGAAATAGACCCAGTGTTGGGCGTGCTATGGGCTCATTGGGAAGTCTGGAACCACACAGTCGAGTCTCATCCACTTCGCGGATGCGTCATTGAAGGTGTTGCTCAAATCTTCTGACCAATACCGCAGGTGTCTGTATCTCTCGGGCCTGGTTGACGCCAGGATATATTATGATAGTAAGCGAAGAGTACAACCCTTTCACGTGGTCTCAATCCTAGATGGAACTCTATAGCATCATCATTATCATCCACATCCACATCATCATCATCGCATAATAAAAACAACAACCTGTTCCAGCTTCTGTGGCCATTAAAGTGGCGTAGAAAATGGGACGAAAAAAAAGGTGAGCACTAAGGTAACCTCCCTGAATGTAACGATCCTAAAAAAAAAGAAAAAAAAAAATTAAAACAAAAAACATTCAGAAATAGACCTACCTAATTTACGATAAACCTTCCGCTAGATAAGAGTGCTTTCCTGTTAAACTCCGGTCTTATTATCGAGGAATTATTAAAATTTTACACAGAACAGGCTTTCATTTGTGACTTTTTGCATCTTTTCCACAGGTATTTTTTGAGTAACTCCACACTCAGTGGTATGGCGTTATCACCATCTGTTATATTCGATTTCCTTCCCCTTCTCCAACCAACCAACCTACCAACCAACCAACCAACCAACCAACCAACCAACCAACCAACAACCAACCAACCAACCAACCAACCAACCAACCAACCAACAACTAAAAAATAAACCCCCATTTTTTTGATCGCACGTAAAGATTTATTTTTATATGTATATTTTTTAGGATCATCACACCCAGGGAGGTTACCTATCCGCTCACCTTTTTTTCTTCCCATTTTTGTGGCACTTTAATGGCCACAGAAACTGGCACAGGTTCTTTTTTCTTTTTTTTTTTTATTATATACAATGCGATGATAATGATGTCGATGAGGATGATAATCATGATGCTAGAGAGTTTCATCTAGGATTGAGACTGCGTGACAGGGCTGTACTCTACGCTTACTATCATATTATAACCTGGCGTCGACCAGGCCCGAGAGATACAGACACCTGCAGTGCTGGCCAGAAGATTTGAGCGTGTTGCTCAGTGAC